>JAODAL010035250.1:0-43171 GCA_025379985.1 Phyllomedusa bahiana | reverse complement strand
CAATGCTTTAACCTCGTCGTCAAAAATTTCAAAAGCGCTCCCCGGGGTCTGGACCCCGCTAAAAAGGCTCGAGGTCCGAGTTCGCACTTCCGGCGTTCCCCCCCGCTTCGCCGCCTGGCTGCGTTGCAGCGTCATCAGCCTCCCGTAACCTCTCTTTGTTGACGGGGCAACACGCGGAATTCCACCCTCCACATTCCAGTGATTGTGGCAGCAGCGCAATGCCGTTACCGTACAAAGTGACACATGGCCTACAACCGCGGTGCGGACCTCGGGGTTTGACCCCCGAATTTGGAAAGGCAGTAAAAGAGCTCTGCCCATCCTTTCCCAGTTTTTTGAAAAACCCACCAAAATGGTCATGCGGACAATGCCCTTGTCAGCAGGGCATTGGGGTATCTTAGTTCTGGAACGTCGCGACCTCAAACATCAGGTCCCCCCAGCGACGGAGGGGGGAGAAGGACATAGATCGGACCGGAGCCTTTCTCCCGTCGAATCCCAAGGCCTGACAGTTTCTCAATTTATCGATCTTCTTACGTGGTTGGGGTTTTCCAGGGCTAGTGCAAGGGCGGCGCCTCGCTCTCGCGTGCATCATCGAGGCAGCAGGCGTGTTGAACTGTGCCGGGGGAAGGGGAGGAGGGGGTATTCCTGACACCGACGTTCCCGACGTCCCCCCTTAAAAGAGGTTGGCGCGAATTTGAGGGGAGGGGGAAATGAGAAGATGATTTTTCTATGCCCCTCGACCCAGAGGCTTGGGGAAAACAAGGCTCCATCTCTCCCTGAGTGCTTGGATCCCATTTCCTCCAACAGATCCCGCATTAAGGGGATCAAAATGAACACAGTTACTGGGGGGCCACCCTCCCGGGTCCCAGGACAAAACAAAAAATCACCCCCTTCCTTCACCACCCAAATAGAGAGTAAAAAGCAGGAAATGGAGACCTTGCGTTTTATCAACCCGGGGGACACTGTTGCTCTGTTCACGTTTTTCAAATGTCACGGTGGAACAACGTCGCGCGTGACAGCAGTAGAGTGCCAAAACCTGTAGCGGCGCAGCAGGGAAAGGGGCAGAAGCCTAATGGGGGACCCTGGCAATCTTTTTTTACCACCCCACCAACGCATGCAAGCAGGGCACACATCCAACACCGAGACCAGGTGAGATCATGGGGCACAGTACTGCTCTCAAAACCCAAAGTTTTTTTTGTTTTTTAGACCCCCTAGACTTCTGGGATCCAAAATGGACGAAAAAGGCCCCAGCTCGCTGCCACGCCATAGAGGTTTGTCCTTTCCCAGCGCCGGTATATCTGAGCGGGCCTTCCACAGCTGGAGGGGGTCATTACAGACAAACGCATCCGGGTTTCCCCCAAAAATGTGGATCGTTTTACTTTCTCAAGATGATCAGATGGATCTCTGAGATTTTTTTGGCCCAATTGCCGAGGTCACCCATTAGTTGCCGGTCTACTTCCATTCCCTCTCAAAAAAGAAAAGGGGCCTCTTTAAAACTTTTTTTTTTTTAAAAATGATCATTTTTTACTGCAATTTTTTTCTCTTTTTTCCCCAAAAGTTTTTATTTTTTCTGGTTTTCTGTGAGGAGACGTAAAAGCCCGCAACGCTACCCGGGCGACTGTGTACTGAGGAAGGCTGGGGTCTACTCACATCCGCACCCTGCTTCAACGACTGTTTTCGTTTCTTGGTTATAAGGGCATTTTTGGTAAATAGATGAGGGCCGCCTGGGGTCCACCCAAAAACCCCTTTAAATCCGGCCCGGCGCGCCGCGTGTTAAAAGATGAAGAGCTAGCCCGGGGTCTCACCGCACCCCCGTAAGGCTGGCCCTGGGAGCTGGGCCTCCGTGTTTAACAAAGGCTGACGGCAGCACGCTCCTCCCCGTTAGGTGGGGAACAGGAGAGCTTTAAAAATTTTCAAAAAAAATCTGATTTTTAAAAAGGGGGTTTTTTTTGAGGTTTAGGTTATGTCAAAAAGGGCCCCGGGCTGGACCAAATTGCCCCAATTTGAGGCTTAAAATTTTCGGGGCTGGGGCAATATGGGGGCGCATCATTTTTTTTCTCCCCGGGGGGGGGTTTTTCCCTAATCACGGAAAAAAGGATTTGGGGAGGAAAAAAAATGAAACCATTAATTTTGATTTGGGTGAATCACTCTCAAAGGGCCGGAGGGCAAATGTCTTTTTCAACTAAGAATTTTTGGGATGATTAGGACATTTTTATTACTTATGGGGGTGTGGACAAATTAAACACACAAACAGTAAAAAAAAAAACCCTTTAAAAAAAAACGGGGGGGGTTATGTTGTATGTATACACCCCTTAAAAAAAAAACAAAATATAATGTAAAACTAAAAATAAAACTTTCCCTAAATAATTCTGTAAAAAAATGTCAGTTACCAAAAAAATATAAATGACAGTCACTGACAAAATAGCATAGTCCACTTTTGCTGTGGTCAAACAGGTTTAGGGGTCTGCGTGGAAAGGGACGGGTCTAGTCAATGTCCAGTGAAACAAAATGGGGGTTTTGAAAGACTCCTTTTTTTTCCGGCATTTTTAATCTGGGGTCTGCGGGTTGTTGTCAAATTGCTGTGGCCAGACAGGGGAATCTAGTCCATGAAACTAAAATATGGTTCAAAGACTCCTTTTCCCGGGGACTTTTTAACTTGGGTCAGCGGGTTTGGGGGTCTGCTGCATTCCCGGGCAGGGATGTTTAATGTCCCGTTCAAAAAATGATGGTTCAAATCTTCTGCCTTCTGGGACTGTTTAATTTGTGGGGCATGAGGTTTAAGGTCAAGCTGTGGTGCAAGACAGGGAAATGAATGGGTTTGAGTTTTTTTTCGTGGCTTTTTTTTTAAACCCAAGTTGTTCCTAAGATGTAGCACGTATCCATTTTTACTGTTGTGGATGTAAATTCCACTTTCTCCTCCCTGTTTGGTGTAAAGAAGAAGTGTTTTTTCCTTCCCATAGACTTTAATGGTCGTTTTGGCATAATTATTAAGAATATCGGATATCTAATTGATAATTTTTCCGATACGACTTTGACCCGATACGATAGTCAAAGTAACGCTCATCCCTTAACAAAAAAAAAAGCGATAAAACAAAACCAAAATGGTTCTACTTTTGTTAAAGGGCAATAAAAATAAAAAAAAAAAAGGCTTTTTTAAAAAAAAAATAAGGTCAAGGGTCGGCGGCCTTTGTAAATTATAGAGAGGTAAAAAATCTGTAAAAAAGTGAAAAAGCAGCTAAAACAAAATGAAAGGCAGGTGGCCAAGGGCAGCAAACAAACCCCAACAAATTTTTTAGCTAAAATGCCAAAAAGCCAAAGTCAGAGCAAGTAGGACCCTTAAAAACCTTAAAGGGGAGCTGGTCACTGGGACCAAGAGAAGGCAGAGGACAAAAAGGTTCTTTTTCTCAGTATATTTTCATCAAGAAAAAGTTTGTTGGGGGTGGGCCAAAAGTAGATGTAGGTGGGGCAGTACGTTAATACCCCTCCCCTTTTTATAATTAATTTGGGCCCGTGTAGAAAAAATCAAAACAAGTTATATAAAAGAAGTGAACAAAGGGTCCAGTCCTTGATGGATTCACCCAAGATTCTTAAAAATAAGGGGCGTTCACAAAGACGTTTTGGTGCTTTTACGGATCCCTTTTTTTAACCCTGGAAAAATGGGGTTTAAACTCATCCAAAAAGCGGGGTCCAAAAAAACGCAGCGCTGATCCCCTTTTTTGGGTGCAATTGGAATGCGTTTTCATGCGTTTTTCGGACCTTTTTTGGGGTCGTTTTTTCAAAGCTTTTTAATTTTAACAAAACCCATCAAAAATGCAATTTTAAAAATATATATAACCTATCAATGACCAAGAAAAAAAACTTTTTTCCTAGTGCAGTCGCTGAAAAAACACTATGATTTTAGAACCCGCCCTCCCCCTTTTTTTTTTTTTTTAAAACAACCCAAAAATTTTTCAAACCCCCCCTGTAATTAATTAATAACAATCATGTTTAAAAAAAAATAATTTTCTAAACAAATATTTATAAATTAAATTATATTTGGGTATCTTTTATTAAAATATATATATATTTTTATTACATAATAAATATAAATTACTTTTTGTTTATTTTTAACATTTTAATATTTTTTTCATTTAAATTTGTTTAAATTTAATTTATTAAAAATTAATATAAATATTTAATACAATTATTTTACAAAATAATCTATTTTAAATCCATTTATAAACAAAATATAAGCCAAAACATAATTTTAAAAAATTTTTGTATATTTAATTTAAAAACCCAAATGCGTTTTACGGAGTTTTTTTGGCACCCGAAAATGGATTAAAACCCCCACCCATATGTATGCGCGCTTTTGCACCCGCTTTCGGGACCCAAAAAGCCACTCCATTATTTCCTCGGGATTTTTTGCGTAAAACGCAAAAAAAATTTTGACATGTCAATTCTTAAAAACGGACCCGAAAAAACGCATGGAAAAGCGCATCGCAATCATTGTGAACAGTGAGGTTTTGCATTGAAAGCAATTAATCACATGACAATTGCAGATCCGTTTTGGGGACCGTTTTAGGGATCCGTAAAACGACACAAAAAGCATGTGAACAAGCCCTAAAGTAAGGTTCTGCATCTGGGTAAAAAATCTACCAAATGTCCGGGGGGGAAAAAACTTTAAGAATCGCTTGTTGAAAAGATCTGGGCGTTCTGTAGTCTAGACTACAAAACGCATGCAATGTCAATCAGCTGCCTCTGGGGCAAGAAAAAAATTGCGTGTATTAAAAGAAGCATGGATCGCGGGAAAGGATGTAATTCACGCTTACAAACATTGGTGCGTCCCCTTAGAATATGCTGTTCGGGGTTTCGGGGCCCCATTTAAGAAGAGTTTGTAATGGGCGAGAGAGTACAAAGACGAGACCAACTTATGGGGGAAAAAGGAGCATCTTTTTATTTAGGGTTAGTAAAGATCTTTTTTTAGTCTTGAGAAAAAGCTTCGGGGGGAAATGATTAAATTTAATAAATTTTAAAATGGTCCCTACAAAAAGTAAGGGGAAAAATTATTTCAATAAAGCCCCCCCCAAAAGACCAAAAGGGGACATTCCCTTCGACTAGAAAAAAAGGGATTCTCCCCAGGGGAAGACGTTTTCACGTAAAAGGGGAATCTGTGGAATAGCCTCCCTGAGGAGTGGTCACAGCGGGAAAAACGTAGGGGTTTTTAAAGAAAGGCTTTAGATACCTACCTGGAACAAAGAATTAATGCGTTTAGCGTGTAAAATTCTGGCCCCCTGGCTGGGGCGGCTCGGGGGTCAGAGACATGGTCTCCACGGGAAGTTGGGTTTTGCCTTGTGGGTTCCAGGGCTTAAACCAGTGGTGAGGCGGGCTTAAAGTCCTTGTCCTCTCCCTCACCCACTTTTCCCCCCCCTTGGGTTGAATTTGAGGACACGTGTCTTTTCAACCGTAAATATTTTAACTAGCTGATTGCCGGGTTTAGTACAGCCAAAAAATCACCACCCGGAGAGCGAGACTTTCGGCCTCCCCCCTATAAGACCTCGGTACGGGACCAAAAAGGGGGAGCCTTTTTCCCAAGCTGCTAAAGGGGGACAAACTCAAATACTATGGAAAACTCCGTAGTCAATTTTGGCCGTGCCTATTGCGGAACGTCCCTCCTCTGACAGGTCTGACTGGGGGGTTCCTCAGCGTTCACGCCACCCTTTCCCTGGGGTGCTGTGGGGGAAGGTGGAGGGGGGGGGGGGGGGGAGGGTAGGGGCATACCACTCCTCGCGCAACCCCAATTGGGGGGTCGCTGTGAGCAGCTTCCTTTACCCGCCAGTGGGGGGGGCACCGCTAGAGCAGGAAAATGGAGCAGACCCTGACCAACAGTGGGGGGCCTATTGGACAGCCTCTGCCCCCCATTAGAAGTCCGCTGGACACCCGGGGCCCCAAACTGGATGTGTGGCCCCACCCCCCTTCAGAGGTTTTCAGTGAGAAGCTGTCCTGCCCCCGGCCCGTTTGGGGGCAGCAGAACGGGTTTCGGCGGCGGGGGCCCTCGTTACCCACAAGAGAACGCTCGCCCACGGGGAAATGTGGAAAAATGACCTTTTGTCAAATAATCAGGGGTGGATCGCCAGGATTTCCCCACACCAAGCTTGGGTCAGATTAATCAGCCATGACGCCCACTAAAACTTTGAGAATGGGCTGGTTTAAACTACCTGCCTCACCATATTTGATGCCGTACCTTCCCGATGCCCCCACATTGCTCCAGTTTCTCAAAGCCCACCCATCCTTTACAGGGACGGGGATTCCACTTCACCTCCACATCTTTCATTTTGCCCTCTATGACCCCTGCGCTGTTTGCGTGACCTCCGCCCCTGTCCTTGTGCCCCCTCACCCCAGCTGTTGCACCTGCCTCATCTCCCTGCTGTATTGGGGGCCCCCTCTGTGGCCTTTCTCCTGTTGGTGAACCCCCCACCATCATTTTGGGCCCCGTCTGAAATCATTTGCTGTTAATGACGTCATCTCCACACTTGTCATTGGCCACTTTGTGGGGGTCCTTGAGTTGCGCATCTCCAATTTGTCATTGTGCACTCTGTGGGCCTACTCATGCTGTGCCCAAATACCGTGTCTCACTGGAACACCCTGTGGTTTTTCCCAATGCGTTTTCCCCCCACCACCTGACGTGCCACATTTTATTTTCCCCCTTTTTTCACCTGCCCCAAAGGAATGGGAAGAATCAAGATTGTCTAGCCAAAAGCAGGAGTGGATACAGAACACAGAAGACATGCAAATATCCCATTTCCTGGTCATCTCTGTTTTGGATCAACTCCTGTTTGTTTTTGGCCTTCCTTTCACTGACGGATGAAAGGAAGGGCAAAATGATGAGAGACGTCAATGCAAAATTACTGCCGACACCCTCTCCACTCATTTGGGGGGACCTCTACATGTATCAGCGTTTAACAGTTTGTCATTTTGTGACGGTTTAAAGCTCTGGCCTCATGGCGTGACCCCTGCTGTGATGTCCCCTTACGATGCTGTGATCTATGGCGGCTCCAGTAACCTACTACTGAGTTCTTTGACGCTATGGTAGGATCTTAGCCCTCAGCTTGTTTTTTTCCAGCTGCCGCTGCCATGACTTTATCAGGCTGCATTCCTGCTTCAGTTTTTTGGTCGGGTTTTTGCCCCCCGTAAGTGTCCAGAGAATTTTTGGAGTGAAGCGATTCTAGGAGCGGCGGCAGTCATGTGCGTTCATACTAAAACACAGCATTGTATGAAGCCCAAACCAAGCTCCCTCTGCATATTAAAGCATGGGGACAACGTTCTACAGCACCCTACCCAGGCTCTGTGCAAGCCCGGAAATAGCTGTTTAACACGATTCGTCCCGAAGTAATTCAGGCCGAAACAAATTTTGTCGGAAAATTCGATGAAGTCGGCGAACTGAATTTTGGAGAAATTCGCCCATCTCTACTTATAGATGTCACCAGAATCAGTGTCAGGTTTTTGAGAGACATGGAAGGAATTTGGGATGCGCATAGATGGAGGCAAAACTGAGATTGAAGTACACTAGCTTAATTAGTCGAAGAACGGAGAAGGATCCAAAGAAGAACGAGCCGAGCTTGACACTAGAAATTTTCAGGCAAACGTATTTGGCAGATCACCACATTATCAACAGGATGGAACACATGAGGAGGTGTCTGCTGTCTGTCTGCTTGAGACAGAGTCCAGGAAGACTATATTTACTATTTTGCCATAGGCAAACTTAAACTCTATCAGTTCTCTATCTATTAAACACTAAAACGTAACTTTTATTATATCTAACTCTTAAAACCCCTATCCACACTATTTAAAAAACCTGATCTCTATCCTCATCATTTAACCCTTTTGCTTCTGAAAGAGGGAATAACTCCCTTTCTATCATCAAGTCTGGGGAAACCCCACCTATTAACCCGGAGAGCCTTATATCTAAGCAAAGAAGCTTCAGTAAGGCCCCAAAGCCAATATTTGGGCAGCGTCCCTAACTCTAGACACAGAAAAAAAATAAGGGCCCCCCCTTGTGACCCTTCTGCAGCAGGTTGCACTTTAGCAGAGGTAAAGGATCACAATTTAAAACGCATGCCGACCTCGCCGACAGTTCGCCAGCTAAACTGGCTTTTAAAGGCTTAGGGGCCGAAACATTGGTCGGCTCACTTCCTTTATATCATGTTGGTAAACACCCCCTTTAAGGTGCTCACCAATTAGCCACAGAGAATCCACATAAACCCACTCCCCTTCCGCCGGGGCACACTCATAACCCCGCAAAGCGCCCCCATGCTCTCATACATCCCTAATTTGTTAAATGAAACCGTGGCCCCTACCTAGGTCCTTATAAAAGGGAAGAAATCTGGGGTGAATTTGTACTATCATTTTGGGGGAAATGGCAAAAAAACTGGTTGCAGTCTCCGGGGGGTAGGCTATACCCTTGGCAACTGTTCATTTCTGTCCTTCATATGGAAAACTAAAGTTTTTGTTAATCCCATGAAAAAGAAAGATTTGATAAGACAAATTTTCTAAATTTGTAAAACCAGAGGGGGGTTTATGGGGTGTGTGTCCCTGCCCCAAATTATGGGGGGAAAAACCATACAGGAGTTTCGTCGTCGACTCAAAACACGATACTATTAAAACTAAGGTGACACCCCCTAGCAAAACTTTTTTGGAAGTAAATAATGGCGAAAAGGGGTGCTAAAATTTTGGGGCATAGTGTAAAAAAGTAGGGGAAAGAAAGGGCGATTTTGATGTAGTTTTTTTTCGGGGAAGAGGCAAGTGGATACACAGACTCAATACATTAAAACCCAAAGGCCTAAATGAAGGCTTTTCTTTTTTTCGGCATTATTTGATCTTGCTGTTTCCCAAATAAAAATTTTTTGGGAAGAAACATATATATTTGATTAATAGGTCAGTGGTATACACAGTTGAATATATGACATGGAAGCACAGATTCATATATGTGTTTTTTTTTCCCCCTCCCTTCCCTCCCTCGCGCCCCTTCCCACCTCCCCCCCCCTTTTGCCTCTACTTTTCCCATTGTCCCTGGTCCTGTAATGTGACAGATATTCATCACGTGGGGCCCACTTTTTTCTTTTTTAACAAATTGGGATGCATATATATTGCTTTTGCAAGGACTATTCATGGTAACTCTGTAGAAGATTTATTTTCCTGCTTGGGCGCTGGTCTAGTGCAGGCGGAGCAGCTGGATGCGTGGCATTTGGGATACGGAGTTCTTACTGCTCCCCTTTTGACTGGGGATTTAATGGCTAGCTGTGGCCGTAGGGAGAAACTTCAATGGGGAATTGTGGGTCAGACGTGGGAGGGAGGGGGGGGCTAGCCAAGAGCCACGTATTATTTTAAAGAGTAGAAATTACAGTGAAAAGAGAAGTAGTTTTTTGAAAAATCTTGAGACAATACTATACAATGCATGGAACTGTATTTAATGGGGCCGCAGCTCTATTGGAATGAAAATGCATATTCAACATAGGAGAAGTGCTTTAGGGAAATAAAATGACAGTGGTCTATTGTACAGTGGAGTTTTTAATTCCAATGAATTGCTTATTAGAATTGAAAGAAGGGGCTTATGGGAATTGACAAAGATGGGAGTGTTCGTGTAATGTGAACCTAGTCTGCTTTGTTCATTCTAGGGGAGGCACCCCCAGTTCCAATAATATGGAGAAGTGAGCCCCAAAGCCCCTCCCGTCAGGGGTGAGGTTTTGTTTTTGCAGTGCTTGGCACGGGGGGTTTTGGGAAGATGGGGCGCAAGCCCCTTTTGGAGATAGCAATTTGATGAAGGTTTTTTGGCCATGAGAGCATGGGGGCGTTTTAGCAGGACAGTTATGGTGTGCGCGCGGGGAAGGGGGTGGGGCTTTATGTGGATTCTTGATGGCTAATTGGTGACACCCGAAGGGGGGTTTTACCTACATAATAAAAGGAAGTGAGCTCAGACCACATTGATCGGGCCTTAAGCCTTTATAAAGCCAGTTTACAGGGGAAACATGTCGGCGAGGTCAGGCTGACGTTTTTTAAATTGTAAACTCTACCTCTGTCACAATGTCACCGCTGCAACAGGTGTCACAAGGGGGGCCTTTTTTTGTTCTGTGTCTATGAGATTAGGGGTGACTGCCCCCAAATAGTTGGGTGGGATCCCTTACTGAAGCAGTACTTTGTAAGATATAAGGCTCCCGGGATAGGTGGGGGTTTCCCCCAAAATTGATGATAGAAAGGGGGGTTATTCCCCTTCAGAAGCAAAAAGGGGAAAGATGAGGGTAGAGACAGGTTTTAATGTTGTAAAAGAGGTTTTAAGATTAGTATAATAAAGTTAAAGTTTTTTGTGTTTTAAAAATAAGAAACGATAGGTTTAAGTTTTTGCCATGGGAAAATATAAATATAGTATCAAAAGTCACTCTGTTTTCCCTTTCGAATTTTCCCAATTTTTTGGAGATTATGTGAAGAGTCCAGGAAGATGCTCGGTGGAGACTGCCGGGTATCCTGCCAGATTCTAGATACTTCTTGGACTTGGAAGTCCATAGCTGGAACATCAGAGGCGGTAGGCAGAGGGAGAGGGCGGGATGGCACCCATAAAAAACAAACAGAGCAGAGAAGTTCCAGTAGAGTCAGAATCAAGGTGGCTTTACAAAAATTCAGCCCAGGGAAGAAGGTTGGCCCAATTGTCTTGATGGGATGAGACAGTGATGAAGGTAGATCGAGGACTTGGTTCAACCTCTCCACTTGTCCGTTAGGTATAGAATGGTAAGCAGCAAAGAAGTCTAACTTGACCTGAAAACGAGAGCACGCTAGAACTTGGGAGACTAATTGAACTCCATGATCTGACACGATATATTGATAGGGAAAGATCATGTAAATGAAAAACACAGTTGTGCTCAAAAGTTTACAAAGCCCGGCAGAATTTTTGCTTTCTTGGCCTTTTTTCAGAGAATATGAAGGATAACACAAAAACTTTTTTTCCACTCATGGTTAGTAGTTGGGTGAAGCCATTTATTGTCAAACTGTGTTTTCTCTTTTTAAATCATAATGACAACCAAAAACATCAAAATGACCCTGCTCAAAAGATTGGTTTGGTGTTTACAGAGCCCTGATTTTCCATTTGTTAATCACAGTTTGTAAACTGGTGACTACTAATAGAAACCTAGGTTCGTTCCATTTTGCACCCACCCCAGCTTTAGAGCCCTTAAGGTGTGCGCTATCATTTTCTATTTTGATGTAAACTGGTGACCGACATCAATTCCTTGAATATCTTTTTGTATCCCTTTCCTGTTTTATACAATTCAACTACCTTTTCCCATAGATCCGTGGACAATTCTTTTGCTTTCCCCATGACTCACAATCCAGAAACATCAGTGGTTGGATGATAGATGCAAGAGTCTGTCTGGATCCTAGAAACTCGCTCAGCTTTTATTCACACACACTGATTACAAGCAAACAGGTCACAGGTGAGGCTGTTACCTTTAGTATCCATTCAAACCTATTTGTGTCAACTTCTGTGCATGTTATAAAAGCCAAAATCACCAGGTTATGTGACTTTTTGAACATGGTCATTTGTATGTTTTTAGTTGTCATTATAATTTAAAGAGAGAAAACACAGTAGTTTGACAATAAAGGATCTCACCCAACGACTATCCATGAATGGAAAAAAAAAAGTTTTTGTGTTATTCATATTCTCTGAAAAAAGGCCAAGAAAGCAGGGGTATGTAAACTTTTGAGCACAACTGTATATTGGAAGAAGTTGGAGTCAAGTTGAGGAGCTGCATGCAGACCTGGAAGTAGTACAAAATTAGATATCTTGAAAAAATGATCAGTAACCAAGCAAAGGAAGAACAAGAGAGGACAAAGTCTTTTTGACATCTTGAACAAGATTGGGCCACCAATAGTGTAGAGATATCAGAAAAGTTTTTCAAATTCCCTGGTGACTGGCAAGCTTGAATTAATGGCTCCAATTAAAGAATTATTTTTCATATGGCTGGACGTACAAAAGTTTTCAGAGAGGAAACCGTTGGAGGTTGATTGGAGCTGTGGTAATCGAATATTTAGGAGAAATTATATGCTGAGGTTCGTAGTCCCACACTACTTCAAGAACAGGAGAGGGCATTGGCTTTTATATTCTTCTCTGCAGGCCTAAAGTGAAGAAAGAAGTCAAAATAGTAGAATAAGGACCATCTAGCTTGTTGAGGATTGAGTCACTGAGCACTCTTAAGAGAAAGGAGATTTTTATGGTCTGTGTAAATATTAACCAGGTGACAAGCTTCCTCCAGAAGATGGTGCCATTCCTCTAAGGCCAATTTGAAGGCCAACAGTTCACGTTCCCCAATTTCTTTCTGCTGGGGAGAAGTTTTAGTGGGGGGAAAAAAAAACCCCAGGTGAAGATTTTAACCTTAACAGTCTTCTGTATGAGACCTGCTCCAGCTTCCATAGATGACGCATCCACCTCTAGGAAGAATGGTTTCTACGGGTCTGGTTGAGTCAGGAGGGGTTCTGTGGCAAAGGCTTTTAAGACTAGCAAAAGCTTCAGCTTCCAGCGACCAAAGCTTAGGGTTACTGTTTTTCTTAGTAACAGTCACAATGGGCGCCGCCAAGGTAGAGTAGTGGGGAATAAACTGACAATAGTAGTTTGGGAGCCCCCAAGAAACTTTGCGATAGCCCAAAATCCAATAAGACGAGGCCACCGGAATACAGTTTAGTTGAATCTAACTGCAAACCTTTGTCAGAGACAATGTACCTGAGGAAAGGCAGACTGGAATGCTCGAAAGGCACAAGTTTGGTGTAGAGACGGTTGACTCGTAGACTTTTTAGCACCAATTGCACATGGTCTCTATGGAACTTCAGGTCAGGTACGAAAATCAAGATGTCGTTTAAGTAGAACAGGACAACCATTTAGAATTGTAAAGAGCCAGCATGCGCGCCTCGTGACAATATATAACAACCCCCTAGAAACGGTCAACCATAAAATTAACTAAAACAGTTACCTGCGACAATGAAGATGCCCATTTCTGTATGATCCTCTGTGAGACTGGTGCAAAATGCTAGAGTTAATAAACAATTTCTTACCTCCATTTTATTGAATTAAAAAAAATACTCTGGTGTAATCTGTATTTGTCAGATTTCTATATAGTTCGCATGTATTTTTTTTTATTTTTCATTAACAGTAAGTAATAAGCAGGGCTGTGGAGTCGGCAAGCCGAAGCCCCGACTCCGACTCCCTCATACACGGCGCATGTTTAAGTGATAACTTTACTGTAGTAAAGTGCTAACATCAGTCTGTTTATCACTTTATGATACAATTATCAAGCTATTTAGGTAGAACAGACACTGACCAGCAAAAGAGTAACAATGTTTTGTTCTTTTGAACACTTGAGTTGAAGAAAAAGCTGTATTTGTATCCAAGTCCAGTCTGCACCAACACTGGGAATGTGTAGAAGAGACCTGGGATTGGATTTTGGTCAAGATATGCTTGAATCTGATTCAGAGCCCAGAAGGATTCAGGCAGTATTGAAAACCAAAGGTGGATTCACCAAATACTAACAAAATAATAAAACATTTTGATTTTTAGGAGCAAAACAGTAACAATGCAGTTATAGGAAAGAATCTGCAGCACTAAGCAGATGCTAAATGCTTGCAATTCACATTTATGTATAAGATAGGTAAGATGACTGTATAGAAAATTACAGTAGCCTCATGTACAAAGCTGTAGTGGATGGTGAGGGATGGAGCCTGAAAGTCACAAGTTCAAACCATTGTTACCATTTTGCTTGTCAGTGTAAAATATATTTATTGGACATGACTTTAGGACACAAAAAAATGTTAAATATGCAAAACACTGCAGGAACATTTGTGGAGTCTCTGAATTTGTTCTGATAAATACACTCACCGGCCACTTTATTAGGTACATCATGCTAGTAACGGGTTGGACCCCCTTTTGCCTTCAGAACTGCCTCAATTCTTCATGGCATAGATTCAACAAGGTGTTGCAACGATGCTCAATTGGTACCAAGGGGCCCAAAGAGTGCCAAGAAAATATTCCCCACACCATGACACCACCACCACCAGCCTGAACCGTTGATACAAGGCAGGATGGATCCATGCTTTCATGTTGTTGACGCCAAATTCTGACCCTACCATCCGAATGTCGCAGCAGAAATTGAGAATCATCAGACCAGGCAACGTTTTTCCAATCTTCTACTGTCCAATTTCGATGAGCTTGGGCAAATTGAGCTCAGTTTCGTTTTAGTGAAGGAGTGGCACCGTGGGTCTTTGCTGTGTGCATTGCCTAAGTTCGTACGTGCGTTCGAGTTCTTCTGCCTACCTTGTTGTAACGGGTGGCTATTTGAGTCACTGTTGCCTTTAAATCAGCTCGAACCAGTCTGCCCATTCTCCTTTGACCTCTGGCATCAACAAGGCATTTCCGCCCACGGGACTGACGCTCACTGGATGTTTTTTCTTTTTCGGACCATTCTCTGTAAAACCCTAGAGATGGTTGTGCGTGAAAATCCCAGGAGATCAGCAGTTTGAAACTCAGACAGCTTCTGGCATACAACCTTCAGTCAAGGCACTCAAATCACCTTTCTCCTATGTGTCGGTTGACTGCAGGAGATTGCTTGACATGTCTACATGCCTAAATGCACTGAGATGCCGCCATGTGATTGGCCGATTAGAAATTAAGTGTTAACGAGCAGATGGACAGGTGTACCTAATAAATTGGCCGGTGAGTGTAGTATTGCCTCCATCAGATCCTGCATAGACGACCTCACATATGATCTCATTATTTCCAGGATTGGGTTGGTGGCAAAGCGGTGACCACAGGGGCAACACCTCTAGCAATGTCAGGGTATAAAGGAATTGCCTCAGTCAGTCAGTTTTGATGAATGGTTAAACTCTTCTACTTCTTTGAAAGCAGGTGAAAAATTTTGCTGAAATCTGTTTGCCCTGGGAGCGGAATCTTTTCCCCTGAGGCAGCACTTTGCCTGATCCATGTCATCAATTACACTCCTCATGTGATGAGGCTGAAGATATGGGAGCAGGAGCACCGGCCACACCCAATTCCTCTTGCTCTTTGCTCTGCATCGAACTAACTAGACCAACTTATTATATATTTTGGGAGTCTGTCCATTTTATGACGACTCCGACTCCTGCAAAATAGCCACCGACTCTACGACTCCGACGCCCTGGTAATAAGATATGTTCAATAACATCCCAGTAACCGGAAGTGTTCATTTACAAAGATACTACAGTATCTAATGGCAGATGAATATTAAATTACTGAAAATAATACTGGCAACAGCTATAATCCACAGAACAAATGATGATACAAGATGTTTAATCTTTTGATTGTGAAAGTTTATTTTCTTTTTTTTTCCCGCTCTCTTTCCTTAATTTTTTTTTTTTTTTTTTTAAAAAACAAAAAGAAACAATTTAAATAAACACTGAAAATATTCTACACATTTCCCAATGGGATGTACTAAAGCCACTTAACATTAAACAGATTATTTGGAATTCAAATATTCTGCTTGTGATACTCTTAGGAGTGCTGAAAACAAATAATTTCAACACAAAAGAGAAGCCTCAACTGTGTGCTTCAGGGAAGCTTCATTTTTTGACTTCATAAGCAGATGTACGAAAAGTGCAAAATATCAGTTATACCTAGAAAACATAAAAAAAATCTAGAGGTCTGTTCAGCCTTAATCCTGTAAATACACTGAATATACTAAGAAGGGATAGCAGTGTAATGTGTGGCATCAACCAAACCTCACTTAACATTAAAAAGAAAAAAAAAAAAAGTATAAAATAAGTAGCAAAACGAAGAAGCATTTCACGAACAGCTCTTATGGGTCACAACTAGACTGGCTTGCATTGTGCCATTTCATCAGGGCACCACTTCCCTGATTCATGTAAAGAATGTGAACATGCAACAAAAGCCTCACCCCACCTGTGCAAAAAATAAATAAATAAAAAAGCCCTTCAAACTAAAAGTCACAATATCATAAGGCAAAATATTAAGCTGGCTAGGATGGTCTCCAAAGAGGTAATTATTGCTTTAACAAAAACATTTTTGGGCATATATTTTTTATCTTGGGTGTAAAACTTCAAGGTAGCAAGAGACCTTTCCTTTAGCCAATTTGTTAATAACATTGAGAAAGATGGGGCTGACATACCGAAACATATGTATTAAAGGCTTATGCATTTCCTGTTCACTTCTTTTGAGAGCATATACATTACCAAAATATGCCCAGTTCACCAGAGCTATACAGGGGATCAGAGATTACAGCTGGTAACATCAAGTACAAACCGTTACAGTAGTAGGGAATAATATACAGCATGCATTTACATCTATTCACATAACACAAGCGTAGATTAAAAACTAAAATCCCACTGTATAAGGCAGACAACCCAGCAGTAGACATGTTTGATAGCTAATAAATTAAGACTGTTTTACAGCGTTTCAGTTACTGCAAATACATCCTCACTTTTTTGTACACATTTAAATATATATTTACAATATTGACTGATTTCATTTTGAATATCATACATGCATTAAAAAGATAGTAAATACAGGTCACAAAATGACTATCAATGTTATGTGAAGTAAGAAAATAGTTTAAATGCGTGATTTACTTAACTGCATTTTATCATATGTATAAAGAGAAACAAGCAGGAAGGTCAGGAAATGAAAAGTTTAAACCAAAAAAAAAAAAAAAAAAAAGTGGTTGGTGGATCTCAAATTTACCTCAATAGGTGGAAGTTTGAAAATAAAGGCAAAGGCTTGTTACAACACTTAGATGAGTAAAGATCCCAAAAGGGAGAAATTATTTAGCAAATGGCCTTTAAGAGCATGGCAAGCCATAACGCGCAATCAAACAGTCTACACTTGGTTAAGTACAGAAATAGCTAGGAAGACAATCCAACCTATGGATAGGTACACACATTGAACTGTGTTGTTGTTTTGAGAGGACAAGATTAAGATGCCCAAAGAGAAAAAAAGACAAATAAAATGCATACTTATCCCTCCATTTTCCAATTTAAAAATCCCGACACAATCACAGTGTGTGAACCCAGATTTATACAAGTTCGTTAAGCAGTCACAGTGTAAACAAATCACTTGGCTAATATTTACGAGAATGCAAACTATCGACTTGATACAGCTTGTATTCTCAAAAATATTTCTTCTGCAAACATGGTGAGCTCCAACGTGTAGAATTAATGCTTACATGTTCTTGCTAATGCATTTCCATTCTCACACTGATGGGTTTAACTGCTGTTAGGGTTTGTAACCGCTGTTATGTGAAGAGGTAGCCCAATAATTCATCCAGTAACGGAGCCATGTTTCATCAAAATAGGAGTGAATCAGCGTGTGGAAGTTTCCCCCTCTGCAGTTAATCTCTGAGCTCAGATGCTTTGCTATGGTTTCTTGGGAAGTGGAAAAAACCCCCCACTTTTCTCCACTTGTCCCTTGCTATTGAAATATAAAGCACCAGTCCTTTTCTGCATTTTATGACACTTACTGCAGAGTACATAAATTCAGCTTTGATCACCCAAAACGACAATATATTGTCCCTATATTGCCCAGATTACATCTCATCTTCACAGATACAAGTGCCATGCAAAATAAATTAAGGATCAGATAGCAAAACATACATGTAAAAACTATTCAAAAGGTAGTTTCTTTCTTTAAAAGCATTCGTATAAACATAATTTATAATACTTTTTTTCTTTTTTTTCTCTTTTTTATATACAAATAGAGGTCCAAAACTATACATCTAGGATTTCTTCTGCCGTGCCTCCACATCGTAATCTATATCTTCCCGTCCTCCAGCTGATGGTAGGATCCCACAGGGCAGATAAAAAGATATATATCGTCATAGACTCTCTGATGAACCATGCAACTGCATAGTCCAGTTTTGAAAAAGGAAGAGGCCCACCCTGATGAAGACAAAAAACAAAATACATACTCAATAAAGGGTATAGTCACTTTCTAAAGCAAGCGACATGCTGGTTAATAGACAAAGACTGAAAACAATACAGGAATCTATAGGTAAATTACCTTGTGCCTCTTGCTCAAGCTCTTTTGCCTCAGACCAATCAATTCTCAGACAATAGTTTGTCAAACCTCTGATTTTGGTGGGAAACCTGTCTAATGTGTATGAGCGTGTCCAAACAGTTGAGGTCAGGAGAGAGAAAGATCAGGATGGATAAATGCACATTTGGCTGACAGCTGACCAGGGTGTCTGGGAAACTGTAGACTATTCTAATGCACAGTGTTCTTTAGTAATCAGGAGGAACGAACCCCCTGCTTTTGGATGGACCACTGTCCATGATGGTCATCAGTAAACAAAGAAAAGGGAAGTGTATTAGACGGACCTAGGCACAGTGTACTTCAGCAGTCTATGTAGCTGGTGGAATTGGAAATCAGCAGAACTAATAACGAAGGCACCAGGTATTTTAACTATAAATTCCCTATGTTTAACTTGTTATTGAGAAATAGGTTGCATAAATAATATATGCTTCAGAACTCTCCACTCATGCCTTATGCATAGCTTAGTGACAGTGATGTTGCAGCAGTAACATTTAAAACTTGATTACATAATATTATGTAATATTGGAAGCTGTGAAGAATAGTATGGCTCACAACTAATGTACATTACTCACAAAAAGTTGGGTATATGTGGCTTTGGGTTGAAATTTCAGGAAGAACATAACATTTTTTGAACATTTTTTAAATAAACTAAATGAGACCATCTCTTAACTTTGGAATGCGCATGTCCAACTGTTCAATATTATAGTACTTTTTGCACAACTTGCTGATCTCTCACAAGGAGCTTAATGGCAAAATTCAAAACAGATCCCTGAATCACCCAACAGGTTTAGAGGATCAATTTGAGAACTGAGATTTAAACAGTCCTCATCATGCTGTTCCATTTTGAGATCACAAGGCCAAGACAACACCTTACAACTGATCAACACTACCTCCCCAATGCGAAGCATCAAGCAGAATGCTTAAAGTGTCACAGAGTACCATCAGCAGGTTGCAACACAGACATGGAGAGGCTGGAAAAGTGGACGTCCTTTGGCTACATCACACACTGATGATTGCTTCATTGCTATACAATGACCTGCGGAACAAGACTAGGAATGCCACACAACTCCAGGCACGTTTAAGGGAGGTGAGAGGCAACAAAGTGTCAAACCATTCGTAACCATGTACATCAGCATGGTCTGTGTACTAGAACGACTGGCAAGGATACCTGACCTGGCAGATGCATAGCGCTTTCCTGGACTTCTCCTCAAGTGAATCGACTTTCATCACTGAACAGCACTGTGGACCACTGGTCCCTTATCCTGCATAAATGCTCCATGGCCCATATAAGATGATAATACCCATGTCTGGTGGTGTGGTCAGGTTGTCTAACATGCAGACCACACTTATGTATTAAAACATTGAACAGTTGGACATGTGCATTCTAAAGTTAAGAGATCATCTCATTTAGTCAATTTAACCCCAGGCCTGAAAAGGCCTAAATGACCAGCTAAATTTTGTAGTTTTTGCCTCCTTGTGTTTCAAACAGTCATAGCTTTTTTTTTTATCTTTTAAGTGCCACAGTTCTACGAGGACTTGTTTTATGCTGGAGAAGTTGTATTTTGGGGGGACACAGTTTAAGTTTACAAATAAACTACTTAAATTTTTTTATTTTTTTTTACACCATTCACATTTCACACTAAATAACCTGTTAGATCAGTGTTTCTCAACTCCAGTCCTCAAGACCCACCATCGGGTCAGGTTGTCAGGATTTCCTTAGTATAGCACAGGTGATAAATTTTTGTCAGTGCTTTCTGTCGGAGATCCTGAAAACATGACCTGTGGTGGGTCTTGAGGACTGGAGTTGAGAAACACTGTTAGGCTATGTTCACACGGTGTATTTGCAGGCCGTAATTACGCCCCGCAATTACGCCGTGTGACGGGACAGGAGCGGGGGACTGAGCAGGGGGCCGGCACTTCGCCGGCCCATAGACTTGAATTGCCAGCGGCGCGTATACGCCGCTAGTAATTCACATGTCAATTATTCCCGCCAGGCGGCTTCGCCGGGCGGGGAGAGGAGACGTAATCCATAGTTCTCTAGGAGAACTGTGAATTTTCCGTAATGAATGGGCCGTTTTCGGCCCGTAATTTGCGCACTTCGGCGCGTAATTACGGACCAAAATACGGCCCATTTTAAGCCGTGTGAACATAGCTTTAGATGAATTCCACAGGTTATTACGGCCGTGCAGATACCTAATATGTGTAGGGGTTTTTTGTGCAATGTATGCACAATGCATTAATTTTTTTTTATTTTATTTTTTTTTTAAACAGTGTGTCCTGATTGCAGGCTTCCTATACAGACAGCCATGGGACTAGTCTAGGGCCCCAGGGCTGACTGTAAAGATGTTCCCTGGGCTATACCGGGTCACCGGGAGTCCCAATGACCCATGGAGCATGGGGATGCCCTTTGATTATGCTGTTTTCACTGACTGCGGCAATTAAAAGGTTAAAGGGGCTTTCTCACTACAAAAGATCATATCTGTAATGATGGGGACAGTAAAAATAAGCAAATTTGCAGTTAGTTTATATTACCTAAATCATTAAGTATAGCAGCTGTTACCTAATCTCTGTGTTTCTAGAGCAATTTTTGCAGCCTGGGGGTCAGGCCACACCTCCTGTACGGTGATTGGCTGTTGTGCTCTCGCTGCGCACTCCTGTGTGAAACTGGCTGTCCGTGCTCCTCAGCTTCTCTCCTAGTGACAGCTCTGAAGTGAAGGATCTGGGTAATTATGGAGTCTCCTTAGCTGCTAGGTTCACTTGCCCCACCTATATAACACTCTTATACACTCTGCTCCCCCCCTCTTACTCCTGCATGAAAACAATAGGTGTAAGCAAGTTGCATTTCTCACATTTGTTTCATCATTTCAGGTGTCAAAATGTCCCTGTGACTTCCTGGTCTCATCAGGTTTGGAATTTAATGCATTTTTTTGCCCATCGGCATCTTAGATGTGTGCCCCCATGTACAGATAATAGGGCTTTTATTTATGTGACACTGGCTGTGCTTAACAAGAGCGAGAGAATGGTTATGGCATGATGGTAATATTGGTTTGTAGGGGCCATTCACTGACAGGTAGCAGGTACAACATGGTTATGGCATACAGATATTCTTCTGTCACAATGTAGTGGCATGGTGACATTGTGTAGTCACTTATTTGTGGGTCTATTTATTAACAGGTAACCGGCATATTGACTTTTAAATATACATGTGGTGTTGATATGTGGTTATGGTATTGTGGTAATATGGGTGATATTCTGCAGTCACTTTTATTTGTAGGGGCTATTCACTTTTAATATGCATCACCACCACGATGACTGAACACCACCAGCATACCATAATCATGTATCACCACCTCATTTATATTAAATGTCAATATACTTAATACACATGTTGTGGTGAAACACGATTATGGCATGGTGGTAATATTCAGTCACTGTGTGGTGGCAATATCACTTTTCTGTACAGGAGCTATTCTCTTGCAGGTACCAGGTATATGGATGTTTAACAAGCATTTGGTGGTACAGGGTTAGAGCATGCTGGTAATATTCAGTCACAACGTGGTGGTGCTAAGGAAAGGTGTCAGGGCTCTTTAAGGAGATATGTGCGGGTCTCAGACCCACACCTATCAGACTTTGATGGCATAGCCTACCGATATGCCATCAATGTATAGGGAGACAATCCTCCAAAAAAATCTTTTTTTGGAGGGCTCTATTTTATTTCTTTATATATTATTTATTTTAATAATATATTATAATTTCACACCCTAATATATATATATATATATATATAATATATTATTATATATATACACACAATATATACACATCATACAATATATTATATTAAAATATTATATATATATATATATATAATTATATATAATATATATAATAATTAAAGTTTGTTGTGTTGTGGAAATTGTAGGGGCTATAAGAGGGTGGAGTAATAGGAACAAGGGAGGCCACAAATCGCAGCGCTGATAAATTACAATTAGAAGAAAGAAAGATGTGGACTGGATCAGTGCAGCCATGTGCTCCTAGACACAATGACAAGATTTCACTTTATGTAATACTAGGGGGCTGTATTTATAACTGTTCACACCAATGCAGGTGACTATCTTGCTGCTCTTCAGGCATGTGAACTGACCATTGCAGGTGGTCTGGAGAGCTGTGAAATCCACTCCCTCCCACTTCTCACATAGAATGAAGAAGAGGACTCGAGAGGGAGGGGGCATCATGAGGTTACCACTCCTCAGTGAGAGAAGATACGCACTACTGGGAGGAGACACCCGTCCCTGTATTTGACAATCTAAACCAGAAAAACAGCTCAGATGCCTGCAAAATCCTGTAGTGAGAAAACCCCTTTAAGCTCCGAGGATCAGAGGTTTCCTCTGCTACCCGGCACTTACAGAGACTGCTCTAGGATCAGCGCTGTTAACTACAGTTCTGTTCCTAGCACAGCTGCGGTGCTAGGAGCCACAAAACTCTAGATGTCGCTGCAGATTAATGACTTGCACGGCTCGACGTCTAAAGTTGGTGTGCATGTGGTGGTTAAGGAGTTAAAAACGGTCATTAAATTTTATGTTCATTCTGAAATTTCAATCCTAACTTTTTGTGAGTAACGTATGTACAGCATTCTAGCTAAAACAGTCAAGTTATTTGTTTCTTCTTCTTGATACGGCATCAGCAGCCCGACTGCTATACCCAATATATATTAAACTCACACACTATAAAAGATAGATAAGGTGGAGACCGTCATGACAAAAGGCATGATAAACACGTTGAAAGGTTAGAAATTCACAGAAAACACAAAGTAATAACAATGCTCAGCAAAACAGGACGTACTTGCACACCCCGGAGTTGAATGTAATCAAATATAAACCAAGCCAAACAGTGACACATAAAAAACACCATGATGTCCCATCGGAAGATGTGGTGTGCAGCCCAGCCGATTATTAAACTTGAAACAAAACATTCAGAGATAGGTTCACACACGATTGTAGCGGGGACCATATTGATCCGAAGCTTAGCCCATCTGCAAGAAATAAAATACGTTCTTTAGTCTTTTATGTTTTTTTTTCATTTCGATCATATGCTGCAATGCTGTGTGTTGCTTTAGAAAAATGCTGCAACCATATATGTCCAAAAAACTGGAAATACGTTTGATTTATATCTCCTTGTGGTTACATAGAGTAGAAAGACTTACCTTATCATTCTAGACTGAAACTGAGATATTGAGTAACAACCAGAATTTTGCATTGCAACCTGGGTAGCCATAGCAAATTTCCAGCCCCTAGACAAGGAAAAGAAAAATATATATATCAAATTTGCAAACATGAAATGCGTGATTCTGTGAAAGGATTAAAAGTTGTTTTTTCAGGTTGTCTGCTTTGGACATGCACTTTTATAGCATTTTAATCTGGTCTATAGCTTGGAATCTTCTTTATTCACTATTGGGATGCCGAGTTATGGTATGGAACTATGGAAATACATAATTGATTACAGTTTGCAATACAACCTAGCATTAAAATCACTGCCAAGTCCAAAATTGAAGACCACATCTTGTACTTTTTCTAACTTTTCTGCACTTTATAACATTTACAAAGTGCTGCTTAAATACAACAGATGAAGGGAACTGCACATTCCATTTTAGGTTGGTCACTCTACAAACTCTACATTTCATACATTGGACTTGAGATTTTGTAATAATATCCAACCATAATATTCAACCTTCTTGGGTTTCAAACAGTCATAGCTTTTTTATCTTTTAAGTGCCACAGTTGTATGACAGACAAAATACCGGTTGGATTCTGTCTTAAGAATCCGGCTGGTATTTTATCGTCTTTTCATTGGTTTGGGGGGACGGTTCTGTTCGCGGATTTTCTATTGCCGTCTATGGAGATGGTTGACAATCTGTTTTCAGACTGTTCTCAAATACGAAAACAGTCTGAAAACCTTGTCGTGTGGACGTACCCTTATACAAAGAGGTAAGCACTGTATAAGGAAAACCTACCTTTAAATTCCTAAAAGTGCTAAGTTTAAAAAAAAAAAAAAAAAAAAAAAAAAAAAATAATTATATATATATATATATATATACACACACACTATATATATATATATATACATACATACACACACACACACATACATACACACACAGTAAATGTGGAAAACAAAATTAAAATACCACAGCAATCACTTTTTCTCCTCGTTTCCTTGGATATTGTCATTTACCACAAATCAAAATGTGATGAAAATACAGTGAAGTAATTGATACACTACTGATTTTGCGAGTTTTCCCAACTACAAAGAATGGAGAGGTCTGTAATTTTTATCGTAGGTACACTTCAAATAAGACACAGAAATTAAGGGAGAGGGGGGGGGGGGCAAATCACATTGTATGATTTTGAAATAATTGATTTGCATTTTACTGCATGAAATATTTTATCACCTACCATCCAGCAAGAATTCTGGCTCTCTCAGACCCGGTTGTTTTTATTTAACCCCTTAACGACTGCCCACCATCTTTTGAAACACAAGATGACTGTTAGTCTTCCTTGGTCTGGGGCTCCATGTAACATCTCACCTCATGGAGTAAGGATGATTTTGAAAAAGGTCAGGAATCAGCCCAGAACTATATGGGAGGACCTGGTCCATGACCTGAACAAAGCTGGGACCACAGTCTCAAAGACTACCGTTCGTAACACACTACGCCGTTATGGATTAAAATCCTGCAGAGCATGCAAGGTCCTCCTGCTCACGCTAGCACATGTTCAGGCCCATTTGAAGTTCACTAATAACCATCTGCATGATCCCGAGGAGACATGGGAGAAGGTCATACAGAACTTTTTGGTATCAACTCCACTCGCCATGAAGCATGGTGGTGGAAACATCATACTTTGGGGGTGCTTTTCTGCAAAGGGAGCAGGACGTCTGGACCATATTGAAGGGAGGATTGATGGGGCCCATGTATCACAAGATTTTGGCCTGCAACCTCCCAGCCTTGGTAAAAACATTGAAGATGGGTCATGGCCGAGTCTTTTGCACAGGACAATGACCCAAATCTCACAGCCAGGGCAACTAATAAGTGGCTGCGTAATAAGTATTTCAAGGTCCTGGAGTGGCATAGTCAGTCTCCAGACCTAAACCCAATTGAAAATCTTTGGAGGGAGTTGAAGCTCATTGTAGCCCAGCGACAGCCCCGAAACCTGAAAGATCTGTATGGATGAGTGGGCCAAAACCCCTGCTGCAGTGTGTGCAAACTTGGTCAAAAAGTACAGGAGATGTCTGACCTCTGCAAACAGATGTTTCTGTACCAAATATTAACCCCTTACCGAAATTTGACATACCCATACCCAAGGTTTCCCGCAATCTGACGTATGGGTACGTCAAAGAGATCTTACGAGCTTACAAACAGAGCTCACAAAATCGCAGTATGGGACCAGCTGTATATTACAGCTGGCTTCATGCTGCATCACCCACAGCCGGAGTGTGCGGATTAATCCCTGCGCTGGCGCGAGGTACTACACGTGAGCTCCTTCTGTCTTTTGTTGGTTCAACAGCAGATCGTACCGCTGCCGTCTCCTCTCTGGACAGCCCCAGGATGTAAAACACACTTCAGCGCTGTCTGTGACATCACCATGTCTCACGATGCATTGTGAGCATTGCTGGGCAAAAGTCAAATACCGCTCCCTCCCTTGTATATCCTGCCATGCCCCCAAACAGCAGTTTACACCCACAGTAGGGTATTTTGAAATTTCACCTCCACTTTGCTTAAATTTCTGTGAAAAACCTAATGGGTGAACAAACTTCCTAAATGCTGTTTTAAATACTTTGAGTGTGGTTTCTTAGCTGGAGTCATTTATGGGGCAGGCCTCTTAAAGCCACATCATAACTGGACTGGTTCCTAAAAAAAAAAAAAAAAAATATCTTTTGCAAATTACAACCAAAATTCTAACCCCCCTAAAAAAAAAAAAAAAAAAAAAAATATATACATTTAAAAAATGATGCTAATCGACAAACATATGGCAGCTAGTTCTAAACTATTTTGAGTAGAACTGTCTTACATGCAAACATTTTAGAACTTTGAAAATGGCAAATTTTTCACGTCAGATTTAAAAAATGGGGTTCTGTCAGAAAGGTCAAAACTAGCTGCAGTGGTAAAGGGTTAAGTTCTGTTTTCCTATTGTATCAAGGTCAAGCAATAAAATGCAAATGATTTAAAAAAATGCGATTTTCTGGATTTTTTTTTTTTTATTTGGTCTCTCAGTTGAAGTGTATCTACGATAAAAATTACAGGCCTCTATATTCTTTGTAGGAGGAAAAACTTGCAAAATTGCCAGTGTATCAAAAACTTATGTTTCCCACTGTATAAAGATATAAAAACAAACAATGTGGGTACCAGGAGATTACTCATTTTCCCTCTACCTTTTTACAAACCGCCTTTTTCCAACACATGTAACCTTCTTCAGCTCAAAAAGGAAGAAATTAGCAGGCAAAAACCTGTGTGCCTTTTGTTTCAGGAACATGTAGAAAATCCTAAAGACTGACATGCAGTATGGACATGTTTATCTCCTGTTTACTTGCATCATTAATTTCCAGGTTTAGTGTTCTGGTACCATTTAAATTGCTCACAACTTACCGATCTGCTATTGCTTTGGCCATGAAATAATCCTCCGCTATGTACTGTGCAAATGCAATAAGTCCACCAGCCTGGTCAAGAATTTCTTTTCTCATTAAGCATGACATCCCAGTAACACACTTGAAACCGGTAACATTGGCAGAAATGTATGACCTTGGATGGGAAGTGCCAAAATAAACCTGAACAACAAAGAACACATATCAGAATTACATACGCCATCCCAATGTACTTCAAGGAAGAATTACACAGGTCTGCAACCAAAAAACGGCATTGGATTTTTCAACTGAGATTTTTGTATGCGTGAAAAATATGGGAGGTAGCCAGGCTGAAGAAGCCCTGACGTGTCCCATTCAGTAACTCCATCATAAGATGTTGTGCATTTGAGCACACCAGTACAGTACAATATAATTATGTTACTGTTCAAAGAGGCGGTGTTATTACTCCGGACTGTTTTATTTGTGGTGAATACACTAGTAGGCCGTGTTCACACGGCTTATTCAAGCCGTAATTGCGGGCCGGATCCCGCCCGCAATACAGCTTGAATAAGGGGCGGAGCCGAGGGCGCGGCGCTGCTCGCCGGCCCCATAGACTTGCATTATCCACGGCGCGTATTGCGCCTGGATAATGTGCATGTCACTTTCTCCCCGCCCGGCGGATTCGCCGAGCGGGGAGGAGCGACGGAATCCACTGTTCTCTATGAGAACTGTGGATTACCGTAATGACTGCGACAGATTGGAGCCGTACTGAAGCGCAAATCCGGCGCGCAGTACGGCTCCAATCCGCGCCGAAATAAGCCGTGTGAACACGGCCTTAAAGTGCAACAAACAAACAGAAGTGATTTTGTGTACTTCAAACTGCAGCTTGAGGATCATGACAAGGCCTGGGTTCCCCTTAAGGTGGCAGGAGATGCAAAGAAGATCTCCACTTGTTGTATTAAGGCAGAAAGCCATCTATTTGCTTTGCTACTCCAATGATGGGATATGAACAGCGGGACCACAGTAATTACTGCTATTTTTGTTCGGTCAACGTTAAAGGTTTCCATAGATGAAACAAAAAAGGACTAACTTATCCTAACCTAAAATCAGCTATTCGTCCAGCAGTTGACAGCAGCGAACTACCAGCACTGAATCCACCCCCTAATCTGGGTGACATTAAGTTAGATGAAGAGAAAGATCCAGTACCAGCACAGGAAGATTCCTATGGATGAGGGGCCTCAATTTGTTTCTCAGAACGAGTTAAATTATTGTTATTGGCCCTTTCCAAAGACGCTGCTGATCTGTTAGGATCAAGAGTCCAGAATAAAAGACCTGCTGTCAACTAGAACAAGGTTTTCATGGTACAGGCATAGAGAGTGAATTCACAATAGTTTTATTCTAAAGAGGGAAATCGATTATGAATCATTACAATGGTGCTTATTTATAGATTCTTCTAAAACAAGCATAAAAACAGGTCTTGCTGCATAATGGAAATAAATTTGCATCACTTCCTGATGGACACTCAGTGCATCTGCAGGAAAGTTATGAAAATTTTGCTTTGAACGCTTCCGGGCTGTCAGGGAAGCTAAACAAAGGCTTCTGGCTGTCTCTATCACTGACAGTTGCCATGTAGTACTGCTCTCCCAGTGATCTGCAGATCACGGATACAAGTCCCAATATGAGGAAAAGAAAAAAAAGTAAAAAATCTAAACATACATACATCGCCCTTTATAAAGGCCAATCGCCCCAAAAAAGATAAAAAATAATATATTATAATATACTAATATAATAATATAATAGTATATTTGGAATCGTTGCCTGCATAGCAACCTATAAATCTGTGACGTTATTTAACCGGTGAACACCGTAAACCCCCCTGTACCTCCAAAAGAGTTACGGAATTGCGATTTTTGTTCATCCCGCAGCACATTAAATGGAGTAAAAAGTAATCAAAAACTCAAACACCAAAGTGGTACCAATAAAAAATGCCAGTTCATCCCGAAGAAAAAAAAAACAAACTCCTACACAGTTCTGTATATGAAAAAATTAAAGAAAAAAGTTACGGCTATCAGAAGCTAGCAATGAATAAAGGTTTTACACATTAAAAACACTTTTTTTCAAAGCGCCTCAACATAAAAAAAAAAAAAAAAAACTTTATAAATTGAATTTTGCCATAATCCTATCGACCCACAGAGTAAACCTAAATTGTCACGTATACTGTACGGTGAACACAGTTATAAATAAAAACAAAAAAACACTACAAGGATTGAAGTATTCTCTTGAAGCTGCATTTCAAAAAGCAAATTTAAAAGCAATCAAAAAGCTTTGTCCCAAATAAAAAAAATAAAAAAAAACTCATCCCACACAAAAAAGCCCTTAATCAGCTGAACAGAAAAATAAAAGCATTCTGACTAGGAGAATGACCATATAAAAAACACAAACAATTCTATTGTGTAAAAGTAATAATAAAAACTATATAAAATGGATATCATTGCAATTGTACCGACTCGCATAGTCAGGTTATCCTACCATTAATACCGCATGACACAAGCTGTAAAAATGAAGCCCAAAAAACAATGGAAATGTGTTTATTCCCCCACCTCCCCTATTTTCATGGCCCGGTGCTAAATAAAGAACAAAACAAAAAAAAGCCACCATGGAACACCTGTGTACCCAAAATGCATAATACACCCCTAAATGAGATTCATGAAGGGTGTTGAATCCAATATGGGGTGACACAAAAACCTTAATAAGTGATCTAAGTGTCATATGCACCCCATAAGGGCTTGTTCACACGGCGTTTTAACTCCGTATCACAAGCGCTTTTTAGATCTGTCTCTGGGACCAACAGGATGGACCCAGAGACGGATCTAAACAATTAGCAGTGACTATCAATGCGGGCTATGAGGAATATGCAGCAGGGTTCACATGAGAGATCGCCGCTGCATGTTCCCCGGCTTAGTCTTTGAAACAATTGCATGCCAATTCTTTAAAAAAAAAAATTACAATTTTTTTTGAAGTTTGAAAACTGCAAATTTTTCAAAATGTTTATGATATTCTAATATTTTTCACAAATAAACAATGACTGTATGGACCACAATGTATTACTAACTTGTGTTAGTAATAAATTTGTAACAATGACACAATGTGTCAAGAGAAAGCAAAATCTCTGAATCGCTTTGATCGGTAAAAGTGTCAAAATGTTAGGGTATGTTCACACTGTGTAATCGCGAGGCGTATATCAGCACGTAATTGCGCTGCAACATGCCCGAAATGCACCCTGCATTTATGGTAATTCATACATAGCTCTCATAGAAGGATAAGAGAAGTCTATGAGGCTGCCGCCACCCCTCCTTACCGCTGCAGCAGTAAGGGGTTAATGACATTCAAGAATTTTAGCACAGTAATTCAGTTGTGACAAACATAGTATCAACATTTCTACAGTGCTAACACCTGTAGAACACAGGTAGGTGAACACAATGTAAATACAAGAAAAACAATATGATACTGCAATGGTGAAAATCCCTCAAATAAATTGGAAAATGTGGAAATGAAATACCATGGAATCTTCAGCACGATACAGGACCTATCTATTTAAGCCTGTATACTCTATGTAAAGCTGTGCGGAATACCCCAGAGGTTTGCATTCTTTTTTTTTTTTTTTTCCACAACATTTTATTTAAGAAGACAATCAACACAAATCGTCAAACAATTGAAAAGTTTCACAATGAACTTACAGTTACAACGCAAAGAATTAGCATAAGGTTAAGAACCAGGTCTAGCCAACAGTACATGCCTCAATTATCTCCTTAATTTTTCAAATTTTCTCCTATCTCTCTTCTAATCCGGTTTACCGCCTGGTCTCATCTGCGTCTCTATATAGTTACAAAACCAACCTTAACAAGTGGAAATCCCCTTCCCCCCCCTCCCTACTAACCCACCAGGATGTTGGCCCCTTAACTTCCCCATGTTAAAAACCTCAAAAAACCCACACAACACAACCCCCCCACCAGATCTAGGTTCCCCAAGAGTGCCTTTGAGCTGTTCACTAGATAGTATTCAGTGTACTTAAATGGTTTAGCACAGATTTGATTTCTCTTGAGTCAATATTGCTTGGAATAAAGAGTCTCCTTTTCTTTAGAAACCTCCCTGCGTCTGAATCTAAGTTTTCAATCGCCTGCAGTTTTTCTAAGTATAAGACCTGACGCATGCACAAGAGAGTTCTGCATTGATGGAGGCAGAGCTCTAAAGCTGTGTCTTGAATGCATCTTTCTTTGCTGCGGTAAGTGTTACATGAACTCCTTGTACTTGACAAGTTACTCTCTCATGCCCCCTCCCCAAGTGGCTCCTGCGTAACAAAATGGAACAACATGCCTTGAGGATTGAGTACGACTGTACATTCCCAAGTATCCTTCAGAAAGCTTCCAACTTGCTGCCAGAAGTGTTAATGGCGGGCATTGCCAACATGCATGAAGTAAGTCGGCCTTCCCAACGCATTTAGGGCAAGCCAACTATATGTTAAGGTCTGTCTTGGCAGCAGGACGTTAAAGGCATTTTTATGGCCTTGTGTCCAATCGAAAGGAATTCCCTCCACTCGCGCACTCATGAACTATCGCCTTCCTCACCAATTGCATCCCTTTTAATATTTTGTGAGGAAGCCTCATTGTCATAGTTGTGTCTTCAGTAAATAAAAAGTGTCTCCTCCAGCTTTGTAACTCTCTTTGTTTGGGAATGGAGTACAATCTGGACAATACATCCCCTGCTGTCAACTGGCCATAAGTGAGCTCCGGAAAACACCTTTGTCTCTCCCAACGAGTGTAAATGGATAAACTTAGGCTCTTTACAATAGTCTAACTTGTATGTACTGGAAAATCTGTTTTGTGCCCAGTGAAGATTTGCGTGAGACTTCTTCCAGTTGGTAGTGAACCCGAGGTTTCCGCGACCCACCACCCAATCCTTCTAAGTACCTGTACCCCCTCTGTTTCCAAAATCTGGATTTAATTTGTTCTCCTTTCCCGGGCTAAAAGGCGGCGAGTCCAATAGAGTACATATCGTGAGATATAAATGGGACGATTAGAATAACTTTCTGACCTGTCTCCACGTAGCCATTGGTATCTCTTTAGGTTGAATACTGCCTCTGGATTTCCCTTAGGATGGAGTCTTAAACGGGAGAGACAATTTGACGTCCAAACCACGCCAGGTGTAAGTTGGTATTCTAGGCCCGTGTGGAGTAAGATCTCTCCGTACCCCCTATCAAGCTCTTACTATATCTCCACTTGCAGCTAAATTGTACTAGCCTATATTTAGCAGTTGCAACTCCTCCCCCTAATCTACTCATTGACATGCTTCTCATAACTATAAGCGATCTTTTTGCCCCGCCATATAAATCTCGACGAAGGCATTCGCAACTTGGTGGGATATCCTCCATGTATTGAGCAATAGAGGGATGTTCTGCAATGGATAGGAGTAGTCTAGCAAAACTAATATTTTTATTAGTTGGTACCTGCCTATAATGATAAAGGGAGGTCTTTCCACCTCTCTAATTCCGCAAAGATTCTTTGCGTAGAGTGGTGGATAGTTCAGATGGTACATAGCTGCTCACGCTCGGACCTATTTTGATCCGAGAGTATGTTTTGTGGGAGCGTACACTTCCACCTCATTGCATGTCGAATGCACGTTATTGTTTGACCAGCTGTAGCAATTGGCCATTTGTCGCGGGTTAATCTTAATCCGGAGAATTCTCCCCAAACTTGGTCAAAATTCCAACACCTCCTTCAGTTGCCTGGTTGGGTCGTCAAGACAAAAGAATATAGTCAGCAAAATCATACAAAACTTGACTTCCTCTAGAGCCCACCGAAATTCCCCGGAAGACGTCTGAATTTATGAAATGTATGCTAGTGGCATAGTGGGCAATGTAGTAGAGCATAGGGGACATGGCATCTCGCACACACGCGCAGCACGCGCTCTCCCTTTTGTAGATGTTTGGGCGATGAGATAAAGCCCGACGTATGTACTTCTCGCTTGGGGGGTGTTGTACATTCGCTGTGTGATAACTCTAAAATTTCCTGTAAAGACTCATTTTATCCCCCCAAAACACCATGTTCAGCCAGCTCAGTTAACATTTTTCAAATTGCTTTTTCCGCATCTATACTAAAAGGGGCGGCGAGCGATCTCTCCTATTGTCAATAAAATCCTGGGACTGGTCACGGACCGTCCTGATATTTTGTACCCCAGGACCGTCTTTTAATAAACCCCATTTGGTGTGGGCCTATTAATCTTTGGCATTATATACTCTAATCTATTTGCTACGGACCTTGGAGATGATTTAATATCCTGATTATTTAAGGAAAATCAGGTCTGTAGGATTATGCCATCTGTGGATCTCTTCCCTTTTTTAACAAGGACCTTGATGTAGGCTGTATCCCAGAGGCAGCCAATCCGTCCCCTTCTATTAATCTCGTTGTATACCTGTACTATTGTAGGGGCTACCTCTTCGTGTCACAGCTTGTTAAAAGTCACCGGAGAGGCCATCAGGGCCCGAAATTTGGCTGGAGGGAGATTTTTTATAAACCCCGTACAATTTACCTCCTCATTGATCTCGGCATTCCGCATACCTTTGTCCTCCCAGATAGACTGCACGCGCGTAGACCCAGTCCTTAAGAAATCTTCCCCATTGGACATTGTCACATTGGTGCCTGTGAATATAACTTACGTGTAGTAGGACCCTAAATGTCATTTATATTTTTCGGATCTCTCGCACACTGCCCAAGAGCCATCCAGCAATACCATAATGTATTGGTTTCTGCCCCCCCACCCTCCTCCCCCATTTTTGTTTTTTAAAAAAAAGCGCGCTACGCTCTTCGCGCGCGCTACGCGCTCGCTTCTGATTTGTTTGCCCATTGTGCTAAGAGGCGGCCTTAGTTTGTCACTATAAAACCGCCTCTAGATTTTTCTTTTGAATTTCGTATGCCTCCTTATCCTCTACCCATCTCTTCTTCGTTCTCTGAAGGCTGTAGCAGGAATTCAGTGTAGACTTCGTAACTCATGTAGTCGTATTTTCGCTAGCTAAATTTATCAGGTCCTTTTTCTTGGCCGCCTATGGGGACATGATTCCTTCCCCCTGAGGACAAGCTTTTCCTGTACTCCCAGAAGAGCCCGGGGTTGCTCTGTGTATGTCGTTTATCCCGGAGAATTCCTCCCACCTCGCTGTAGCTGCTTCCAAAAAATGGCTATCTCCCAGAAGGGCGCCCGGAAAACGCACAAACTTATCGGTTCCACCCAAAAAAACCCACCCCCCTGTCGGATGAATGTCCCTTAAAGTCAGCAGCATGGGTGAGTGGTCCGAGACACAAAAGTCCCCGATTTCGATCGCATCAAACTTGTGACAAGAGGGGCTGATTAGCCAAAAAATTGTCCAATCGGGACCCCTGATTGATGTGCAAATACAAGTAAATGAGTGTACTGATGTTCCTGAGGGGTTTGAATAGTCTCAGGACATCCCCAGCGCTGCAGAATTCACTATAGCTCATGTCAGGCTAGGGCCATACGTTTCCTTGCTCCCATCTGAGTCCCTGTACGCTTCCTGTCCTCTCTATCATCATTCATACACAGTTGAAATCTCCACCCTACAAGGACCTTACTGCCCATCTCTTTCGCTTTTACCCTCAGCTGGTTGGAATGAGTCCCTCTCCCGGGTTTTAGGCGCATTAAACATTAAAGATGTTAAGGAATCCCTACCGAAGTCTCCACCTCTACCTTAATGAACCTCCCCTCCTCATCTGACTCCTGTGAGATAATTTTGTACGGCGTTTTCTTATCTGAACAATATAAACCATTCTGCCTTTCCCGTGTCAGCTGCTGAACCCCTCACCGCCCCAAACCCACAAAACTTTTAGGCGGAATTAATGTCCCTTTCCTCCTGCGTGTGTTCCTGTAGTATTGCAATATCTGGCGTCTGTTTTTTAAGGTGTCTTAATACCATCACTCTTCTGAGGAGACGTAGCCCTTTGACATTCCAGGTGATCACCCGCATGTTCCAAAAACCTCAGCACGGCCAAACTCTATCCCAGACTCACCCCCCAACCTTGCACATTCCAAACCCTCCCTAACTTTAACCCCCGAACTTCAACCTCTACTAACTTTAACAGATTTCCTCCTATTTCTTTTAGTGACTTCTCTTTTTTCACGTACATATTCCAGGAGTTGAAAATCCCTAACCCGATGGTTACTTCTCGTTCTTTCACCAAGCCTTTTCTCTCCCCACATCACCCGTTGTAAGCGGGATAAACCTGTATACTCTAATCTATTGTTTGAGTATTTCCCCCCACCACCCCCCAACCCTGTGACTTTCAATACACGTCCTTAACCCGGCATCTTAACCGGCCCCTCGCTTTCACCCCTCTAAACAACATGTAAGAATTGAAGCATTCACAGTGTCTGGAAGTACTCGGAGAATATCCCTCATACATGGGACCAGCGGGATCACAAGAGTCATCGTTTCCAAGGTGTGCCGCTGCTGGCCCGAATATGTAATATGTTGCATGTCACTGTCCCGACAGTGGATCAATTGACATTTGCTTGCTTGACATTGGCTCTCCGCTCTCCAGCCTCTAAGTCGTTCTGACACTACTTTCTTGCGGGACACCCCCCTCCAAGAACTCTCTGCTTCCTCCGGGGTCTTGCAGGTGTATGCTAGGCCCTTGGTATGGGATATTCTCAGCATGGCGGGTAATTATAGGTTGAAGAGGATTTGCTGTTTAACAGAGGGCTGTAACATACGTTACGAGAACTGTTTCCTTTTCCTGTGTGTACCTCCATGAGTAGTCGCAATACATAAGGAGTTTGTCACTTTGTATTTCAGCGGGTCTTGCGGGGGCGCGCGTGGGGGGGGCGGTGGGGTGCGGGTGGGCGGCGGGCGCGAGGGAAAGGGGGGAGGCGGCAGGCAGGGGCTGCCGGCGGGGGTGGTGAGGCCGGAACGTTGGTGGGGGGGATTGGTTGGCGAGGAGCCCTCGTAAAGCCTGAATAGTAGGGATTTCTCAAAGTAGTCAGATTATTTTTATGATAATTGGGTCTTGGGCCTTATCAAAGTTCCCATCCCTTGGCTGATGCCTTAGGGGGCCATCCTGTGCACGCTCTCAAACTTTAGGTGGGAAAGGGGGGTGTTGGATCTCAAACGGAACAGATATGACGCGATTCTTTCTATTTTCTCGCTAAGGCAAGGATTATACACAAAGTTATTTTCTGCGAGACTTTTAATCTAGGTCCTCGACTTTGTTTTGGAGAAACTCAGATTTACGCACTAGCCTCTCAAGTGTGCTTCTAACCCCTGTCGTATCATCTTCCATGGCGCCCACACGCTCTTCCAGAACCCTATCTGTGGGTGATCAGTAGAAACATCCTTTGTTGTATTGCTATTACGCGGCCGTTACTGCCTCCCTTGTACTGAGCTGATATGGATGCTCCAGTGAGGCCATAATGTCCGGAGTAGCAGTTTTGCACAGCCACTGCCATGGTCTTGCATGACACCTCTAGCCCAGGGATCTTCTCCTCCAAATCCCTGTGTAATGCAGGGGATATGGTTGGCCCTTGTGCTGCTGGCTGTATGCTGGGTAGGGGTCCCTGAACAACTATGGGGATCTGCTGGGTGGATCTGACCTGCTCTCCCACCGAGGTGCTGCGGCAGAGAGCCATTCCTCTCCCTCCTGTGTCACTGCATCCTCGCCCCGGCCGGCCCTGGCGCCGCATGGTGGTTCCGGCGCCATCTTGGGATGCAGGCTAGTTAGGTGAAGAAGGACCGTCGCTGCTCCCGAGCGTCCCGCTGCGCCGCGTCTCCCCGTTCCTGTACCGGAATGTGCACGGGGTGTAGAGGCACTAAAAAGTGCCGGTTATGTGGCTGGTGTGTCACGGGAATGCCCCAGATCGGGCTGTGGTGAGAGGGAGCTGCGGCTGCTGCCTCCTCACATAAGTGCGCCGGAACCGGAAGTGAGGTTTGCATTCTTTGTGATGAGATTGCTACTGGTTGAAAATGGGATTTAAGTCAATGGCGAACTCTAACTATAGGAAACAATGGAAAAAAAAAAAAGTATCCTTCTTCTATCACAAGAACTAAAGACAGGAAAAAGGCTGCTAAACAGACCGATAACCAAGAAGATAGTTTACAAAAAAAGGTCTCAGGCCTTAAATAAGGAATTATGCAGAGGACCAAGATATTGTCTAGTGCCTAACATAGAAGCGCTGATTAGAAGGATTGTACTAGAATGTAATAACTTTCAAGTGTTGAAGAGACTGTAAAATCATGAAGGACGAGCATGTAATTATTAATTCTTTTATTTCTCAAATACTGTGGTGAACACGTGACTGAAGAGGAACAGTACCAGAATACATATATGGAGAAGTGCGTCCAGTCGTGTTGTGCCTGACATTTATATTTTTATTTTGCTCCTTTAGAGGCCAAAGGTGGAGCCGGCATGGAACTCTGGGTCTCTAGCCTGAAATTTAGTTTTTAATTACTTAATGCTAATCCAGCTCTTTAATTCTAATAAGTGTAGAAATTATGTTAAAGGGAATTTGTTGGCAATTTTTTCTTTATTGTAGATGTCTCAATTCAGTCTTCTATATAGGATTGTGGGATCAGCATTCTTGCCTGCACTAAGTTTTCTGGGCATGCTCTGTGATCTAGGAAGGAGTCTGTCTGAGAAGAGGGGGAGAGGGTGAGCTGTGACATCTCCTATTGAGTGGAGGATTCTATGTTATCCATACACATTTGTGTCAACTTTCAGTTTGGCCCTGATTGTGCTGATAATAAGCAGACTACTGAAAATCTCTCTCTACAGAACAGGCTATTATTAGGCCTAGTAGCCAAAGTGAGGCCTAGTGGCCAAAGTGAAAACTGCAATACTTCAGGGTTCTTAAAAAACATTGAAAGCGACATGGAAAAATTAAAAAACACCATAACCGAAAATTCTTAAAAAATGTGTTTAAACACAAAAACATGAGTTTAACAATGAGTCCTTTTTGATGGCACATTCCCTTTTATGGTTTTTTTTTTTTTCATAAAACGTTTCATGTTTTTTTTTTTTCTTCAAACAAAAATAACCTCATATGCATCATTGTAAACACCAGCACAAGGCCATATTTGCATACACTACAAAAGGAAAATAAATGTGTCTGCTTTTGGAATGCGTAATTCCAGTAACGCCCACATATGTCAGCTACCTCACATAACTGGTTCTTCATCTTCTCCAGGAAAATTATAGCTCAGTGATTATCACATACTCAAAATGAAGCTTACCTGCTCTAGTGTAGCCGCAAACCCTTGCCTGTCTGCCACATAAGGAAGTCCATGAACCAAGCCAACCTTTTCTGTCATTTGATTTGCCATGTCTGTGAGGGTGTCTGGTTTGACTGTAAAATAATAAAAGAAATAAAACAATCCAGTTAGTGATGCTTTGGTATATAACAGAAAAGCTGCAGGGGAAATGTGCCAGCACTGGCAGCTATCGAGCGATAATTAAATAAATAAGATGATCAGGGTTTTCACAGATCTATCAAGAAAAGGTTTCCTATACCCTGGAAAATCCCTTAGGGTATATTACCACCCACCGCTTAGTCATAAAATAAAAAAGTACAAGAAAACCAAAAAGAAATAAATAGCCTAAAACTCAAACAAGGGAAAAAATGTACAAGTTAGTAAGAGCCCTAAATTAAATACAAGTTGCTTTGTGAATGTACTGGTTTGTTTTCGTTCGAAATAAAAAAAAAAAAATAAAAAAAAAAAAAATCAACAAAATTAATAAGGATCTGTCGCTTTAAATGGCAACTTATTGTGAGATTCAATGCATCACAGAATAGCTCATATAATAATAAAAACAAGAAAGAGTGAGAGAAACTGCCTGCCAAGAATTACAGAGCCTTCACACTTATTTGAAAGAAGTAACCTGTAACCCGCTCCCTTGAGGTTTATGAAGCACAGGATTACATCTATAAAAGGAAAAGGAAGCAGGAAAAAAAAAAGGATATCGTATGACAAAATACATTTACTGTAATTTTTGCAGGCAAATTTCTCAACAACAGTCAATAGGTCCTGAAATAAAAACTAGATGTAATATAGCACTCTGCATTACAAAGGGCAAAATTACACTCCTGCTGGGATGTTTGATTCTACCCATCTCAATTCCTAAAAGTTAGCAACTGCATAGTCAGGCAACACTAGAGCCACATTCCTAAGTTATCCTGTTTGTAACCCCTTCATGCATTTGGATGTACCCATCCGTCCAAACAGCATGAAGAGTGTATGGAGTGGGCGAACGCCAGGGTGGATAAAAATCAATGTTTTTTTCCAAAAAAAATCAAAAAAATCTGATTTTTTTTTATTTAAAATCGGATTTTTTTCAATAAACTGCTTTTTGAGGAAAATATTTTACCATCCAAAGGTTCTTCCATCATGAGATAAAGCTGAGTTGTTTAACTCAGTAGAATAAAGGCTGTATATGTGTAACATTCACAATGCCATGCTCTTCCAGAAGTTTCTGTAGGATTAGTGGGCAGTTTCTCTCCTATATTATCACAGACGCTCGCTTTACTTACGCAGTTCTCAAAACTGAATTGAACACTTAAGTCCAAGAAGTTAGACAATATGTTTCTGATTGTTTGGAGTGGAATAGATCTGCACAACACAAGAAGAATGTGAATCTAAGTGTGAGGAGGAGGAAGGGCAAGCAAAACAAGAAAATGAAAGTGAAACTTTGAGCACAATACTGCAGCATACCCAAAGACAAGTCTGGATCTGTTTGTGTGTACATCTGAGGTTTATTACATTTTTTTCCTTAAAAATGCAGCAGGCCTAAAAGAGACCCAGTTTGGGAATATTTTAATGAAGCCCTTCGCCTATCGGTAAGGCAGGCTTGCGTGCAAAATGCAAAGATGCAACAAAGAGATGCAAGGCCTGGTGGCGCGAATGAGGCAACATCATGAGAAGGCGGTGATGAAGATGACCAAAGAAACACTTCTGAACAGGCAGGATCTTCAGGTTGGAAAACATTTTTATTAATCCTATTTCTAAAGACTGAACTTTTATGTGTGAGAAAAATTAAAATTTTTATTACTCGCATGTTACTGTCATTTGGTACAGTTATGATGAAGAAAAACAAATTTTCCCCTTTTGGGCAGGGAATGATGTGTTGTGTCAATAAGCAGAAATTGTATAAACAATAAAAAATAACAGCATTGACTTTTTTGTTTAGGGAATTCATGGATTCTGGAAACAAATCCACCTCCAAGATCACCATCATCCTGTTTCTACAGTTTCAGAGTTATCCATCCAGGATAGTGCTTCATTAGCAGCAGCATCATCATCAAAACACCCACAGCCACAATCACCATCACCCAAAAGGAAAAAAAAACCTTTACCTCCGGGAAACCCACCATAGATGGGTTTGTGATAAAACTAGCAGATTAGAAAAAGGGGTTGATTAAAGGGAAAAAAATTGCCCAGTTTATTTATGCAACGAACTCTTCTTTTCCGTCTGACTGAGAACCCACATTTCATTAATATGGTTCAGTCACTGAGACCAGGATACAGTCCACCCAGCAGAGCTGATTTTGCAGGGAAATGCTGGATCAAGTGTATGACAGAAAAAATGGACAATGTGCAACCGCCTGGAGGGTAAAATTGTTAACCTAAGTATTGATGGTGGGGTAATGTCCACAATGATCCTATTGTTGTGCTTGTAAACAGAAAAGGTAAAGTCTTCCTTGCACAAACAACTGATACGTCAGGAAATGCACACCCCAGCAAAAAAAACTTACAAGAAGTGGCAGTAAAAGCTATAACGACATGTGAACAAAAATTCAAATGTCTATTTAGCCAGTTTGGTCACTGACAATGCTGCAAACGTATCCAAGATGAAAAAGGTTTTAGAAAGCAGGGAGGGAATACAAAAGCTGCTAATAACATATGGTTGCAGTGCTCATTTGCTGCACCTCTTAGCCAAAGATTTAAGTGTTCCAAAAAAAAAAGGCTAATGTTTTTTGAAATTGCTAAATACTTCCGTAATAATCATTTTGCGGGCAGCAGCTCTGAAAAGGATGGGTGGAACCAAGCTAACGCTCCCACAAGATGTTAGAGGGAACTCTGTGGTGGACTGTTTAGAGCAGTAAAATCAAAAAACTGGCCTATTCTGATGACACTTTGGGGAAGAAAATCGAGATAAATAGATGGCACTGTCACGGCCAAAATCCTCAACATTGGGGGAAAGAGAAATGTTGAACATATGCTGAGCTTCCTGAAACCCATCTCTCAAGCTTTTAAACAAAATACAAAAAATAGCTGTTTTATTGGCGGATGCTGTTGAAATTTGGAAGGAACTGAGTGAACACTTAAAAACAGAACTACACATGGACAGAATTAAATTACAAGCAGTAAAACAAACGAATGGACAAGCACTGACTCCCAGCTCATTTTTTGGCAAAAATTGTCAATATCCAATATCAGGTTCAAAACCTAAGTGGCTGAGGAAGAGGAGTTAGCTATGACATGGGTTTTCCAGCAATTTATCCATCTTTAATGCCAACTAATAATAAACTTCAGAGCTAAGGGGGAACCATTCAAGAAATATATGTTTGCTGAAATATTTTAAGGAAGGTCACACCAGTAAAACTGGTGGAAGTCACTTAAGCGCTTGGATTTAGAGACTGTTCAAAAATAATGATTTCACTTTTAACAGCAGTAGCTTCTTCTGCAGGCGTTGAAAAATATTCTCTTCCTTTGGACTCATTCATTCTAAATTGAGAAATCGGTTGGGATCCAATAAAGCAGGAAAGCTTGTTTTTCTTATTCCAGATTATGAATAGGAACAAAGAAGAAGATGATGAAGATGACGACAAGTGAGCTACAGAGGACAGCAGGGACAGTAGTATTTAAGTTTTTTCTTGTGTCGGCTGGGCTGACAGTCTAAGTTTCTTAAAATATATATATATTTTGTTTAGCCAAATTAGTTAACAAACATGGATGTTTGTTTTAGCAAATAACTTATGCTGAATGTTTGTTATTGTTTCAGTTGAATAAATCTATTGAAATTGTTATTAAGGTCAGGATTATTTTTTTCCTTCCAAGTACAAAAAGAACATGGTGTCCAAATATGAATGATTAACCCATTAAACTGGGGAGAAAAATAATATAAAAAAATGATTTTAAAAAATCTTCACTACTTGCATGTTAAAATAGCAAGAACTAGTTTAGGTAGAAACTTTGATTTAAATCACCGATTTAAATCAAGCCTTACTGACTGTGATTTAAAAACTATTTCGTATTTAAATCAGTTAGATTTAAATCAAATCCACCCTGGCGAACGCACTAAGCCACCTCTCCTTACACTGTAGGGGTCAGCTGTTGATTACAGCCAGCAACTGCTGCCATCAGTAGGGATCGGAGCTGCCTTCAGTCTTTGCTGTGTAACAGTTTAGACACCATGTCGATCGTGGCGTCTAAATACATGAGGAACGCTGCTGTGGCTGTTTCTCCCCCCAGGTGTTAAGGCGGTTTTAAGTAAAATTAATGTAGAAAGCTTGCAAATCAAATAATAATGAATGGTGAAAATGATGTACCATTTTTATTTTAGCGGCTACCTTAGTGATCCATAACATACAGTTCATCTCCAGGGTATATGACTAGTGCTCCCAATCTTGGCCACACATGCGCAGAAATCATCTCTCAGGCAGCTACTGTCTGTCATTCCGCCCAGTAATCACAGACGCTCACTCACTGCTGAGGAAGTGTTCAGCCCCAGGTGCTGTCATTCTACTCCTGTCCTCTGTGTTCCTTAGTAATTAGTCCAACAGTGCAAATAAATAATAAGAAAAAAAGAAACCGCGATCCGGTATTAGCATCGAGACAAAAAAAAACAAACAAACAAAACATCCACACGTTTGGCTCATGCAGGGATTTGAACCTAGAACTCCTATGCTGGAAGGCAGAAGTGAGCACGTTGTGGGAGAAGGCATGGTGATGTCAGATTGCTGGGTCACATGATATACAGTAAACAAATACACGCCTCCTTTTGATAATACTGAAAACTGAAGCAGGACAAACGAGGCTTGAAATGCCTTCGTAGCAAAACTCTTTTAAGGCCATGTTCACACGGCTTAAAATGGACCGTAATTACGTGCCGAAGTGCGCAAATTACGGGCTGAACTCGGCCCATTCATTACAGTAATCCACCGTTCTCATAGAGAACTATGGATACGTCCCCCTCTCCCTCCTGCCGAAGCCGCCGGGCGGGGAGATAATTGACATGTGAATTACTAGCCGCAAATATGCGCCGCTAGCAATTCAAGTCTATGTGCCGGCCCCCCTGCTCAGTCCCCGCAAATACACCGTGTGAACCTAGCCTAAAAGTAATATAAAAACAAATATCAAAAGTTCAAAACACTTTGCCATTTTATATAAAAAAAAAACCAAAAAAAAAAAAAAAA
>JAODAL010035249.1:0-43171 GCA_025379985.1 Phyllomedusa bahiana | reverse complement strand
TTATCATCTTTATTAGACCAAAAGTTGTCATGATTACGCAGGTAGCCTAGTGACCGCCCAATCCGCTGTCTGTACCATAATTGGCATAGATTGCAACTCTTAAAAGGCTTCTAGTGGCGACTTCTCCAATCCCCACCATTAGTGTTTGAGGGTGGATTTAAATTGCTGCACTCCCTTAGGGAGAGATCACACAGGCACAGCTTCTGTGACCCACATAACTAAAAGCCATAGGGCCCGAAAGCAAAATGATATGAGCCCCAATAAGTAATGTCAAAACTGAAACAGCAGCATAAAAACCAATTATTCAAAGGTATGAATAATAATAGCGCCATAAATCTAGAGAATCCACTCAGTCAATCTAGATATAAAAATATCAATACCAACTTTGATCACCAAAACATACGTTATTTCCTCTTAAGGGCTGCTATGATTACACTTACAGGTGAAACCAGAAGTTTCCATACACTATATAAAAAGCCCCATCTGCAGGTTTTTCTTACTATCTGACATGAAATCAGAATAAACCTTCCCCGTTTTAGGTCAATTAGAAACCAAAATTATTTATATTTGCCAAATGCAAAATAATGAGAGAATTTTAAGGCATTTTTATTACTTTCTGCAAAGTCAGATGTTTACATACTCTAGGATTACTCTGCCTTTAGGACCGCCTGTATGATGATGTCATGTCTTTGGAAGCTGCTGATAGGTTTTTTGGCAACGTCCGAGTTAATTAGAGAGACACCTGAGGATGTATTTTAATTCACACCAGAAACACACTGCTTCTATGTGTAACATCATGGTAAAGTCTAAAGAAATCAGCCAAGATATCAAGAAGAGAATTGTGGACTTGCACAAGTCTGCATCATCCTTGGGTGCAATTTCCAGATACTTGAAGCTGCCTCGTTCATCTGTACAAGCAATTATATGCAAGTACACACAAGATGGGAATGTCCAGCCATCATACCGCTCAAGAAGGAGACAGGTTCAGTGTCTGAGATGAACGTGTTTTGGTCCAACATGTGCATATCAACCCAAGAACAAAAGCAAAATACCTTGTGAAGATGCTGGAGGAAGCTGGTAAGATTGCGTCATTATCCACAGGGTAATGAGTACTGTAGCAACATGGGCCAAAAGGCCACTCTGCCAGGAAGAAGCCATTACTCCAAAAGAAACATATAAATGCCAGATTATTGTTTGCAAATGCACAGGAACAAAGACCTACATTTCTGGGGACATGTCCTGTGGTCTGACAAAACGAAAAATTAGACTATTTGGCCATAATGACCATTGTTACGTTTGGAGGAAAAAGGGAGAACCTTGGAAGGCTAAGAACACCATCCCAACTATGAAACATGGGGGGTGGCAGCATCATGTTGTGGGGTTGTTTTACTGCAGGAGGGAGTGGTGCACTTGACAAAATAGATGGCATCATGAGGAAAGATTATGTGGCAATACTGAACCAACATCTCAAAGACATCAGACAGGAAGTTAAAGCTTGGGCGGAAATTGTTCTTCTAAATTGACAATGACCCGAAGCTACTGCCAAACTGGTAACAAAGTAGCTTAAGAATAACCCAAGTCAATGTTTTTGGCGCAGCCATCACAAAGCCCTGATCTCAATCCTTTTGAAAATTTATGGGCAAAGCTGAAAATGCAGGTGTGAGCGAGGCGACCTCCAAACATGGCTGAGTTACACCAGTTCTGTCAGGAGGAATGGGCCAAAATTCCTACCAACTATTGCGAGAAGCTTGTGGAAGGATCCAAAACGTTTGACCAAAGTCATACAATTAAAGGGCAATGCTACCAAATACTAATGAAATATATGGAAACTTTTGACTTTGCAGAAAGTAATAAAAATGCCTTAAAAATTCTCTCTCATTCTTCTAGCATTTGGCAAATATAAATAATTTTGGTTCCTAATTGACCTAAAACGGGGAAGGTTTATTCTGATTTCATGTCAGACAGTGAGAAAAACATGCAGAGGTGTCTTTTTATATAGTGAATGTAAATTTCTCGTTTCAACTGTATGTCATTAAACGAATTTTTAAACTTTTTCGCAAAAAATTACACAGCCATGTTAGCTGGTAGTCAAAAAAAAAAAAAAAAAAAAACAGCAAAATGGGACTTTATTAAAAAACATGGCCATATTTACAGCTTAATGGCTGGACAATAAACTAAACCCAGTAGGAGGCAATATAAGCCCCAGTGCTACTTTGGAGAAATGTAACAGGTGCAGATAACTAATGAGCAGCAGTTCACACACCTGTCCACTAAGGCTATGTTCACACGGCTTATTTCAGAACGTATTTACATCGGATTGCCGATCGTAAATACGTTCTGAAATCAGTTGAAAATCAGTTGCAAATAAGCTTCACTAAGTGTGGCACGTATTTGTAACTGATTTCCCAACGGATTCACCATCTCCATTCATTGTAGGTGGTGAATCCGTCCGGAAATAATTGACATGCACATTGTTTTTCCGTCCGATTGCCGTCGTCAATCCGCGGCGGCAATCCGGCACGGAAATACGCGTCGTGTGAACGACGAGCCGTATTTTCTATTGAAATCAAAAGAAAATAGGCTGTGATTTATGTCGGACTGATTTGCCGACGGATTGACGATTGTCAATCCGTCGGCAAATCCGCGGCGAAATAAGCCGTGTGAACGAGGCCTAAGAGGGCGAATTAATAGAAAAAACTGCATATTGGATGATAAGTACAAGTTCACATCAGTAGGCAATCAACAGGCAAAAATGAAACGCACTACAGATGTTTTTTTCGTGTGTCACGTTTCTTCTTGCAGCATGCTGTAGGTGTAACATTTTTAGGCAGCGTTCTTCACGTTTTTACCCCATAGTTTTTTTTTACTGTGAACCAGAAAAACTGCCATGTGCGTTGCATGTTTTTTTTATGTGCTTTTGTGCCATTTTTCCACATCAAGTGATGTATCTCATGGTCTGTGATTGGGGAAAAAAAGCACCCAGAAAAGAATGCATCAAAAAAATGCATGTACCAACAACTTTTTTTTGTTGTTTTTTTTGTGGTTAAATTTTCTATTTTCAGCACAGTAGGTGGTGTTAGGGAGGTTTTTTACTCTAGGTCTACACAGCACAGAATTTTGTCTGGTTTTTCAATGGATTCAGTATTTTGAATCCACTGAAAAACCGACTGTACACAGCGTGGTGTAGCCCTATGAGGAAAATTGACAAGTCCCCTCCCCCCCCTCCAACTTTATAACTCAAGTCACTCAGATTGCAGAAATTACCCCAGCTCCACCAGGAAGCCCCAATTAATAGGCCCCAGCTCAGATGCTTTGCAAATGTCCTTCCAGAGGAAGATATCAATTATGCAGGAGACATTCAGACCCGACGAACAAAGGACAGAGGGGGATCATCCCAGCAGGAGGTCAGCACATGAAAGGATCCTCATTCAAATTCATTAGCACCTGAAAACACATGGGCTCTCGGACACCTAGGTTCAAAGGCCCTTGGTAGACACAGAGGCACCAATATTTCATAAGGATTTATGGGAGAGCTGTTCATAACAGGTCTACGACGGTTTCATATTTTAAAATATGAAACTTTCCACACGTCCTGCTGCTATTCCTGAGGTTCTAGGATGCAGGTGAAGCGAGAAACACAAAGCTGGCCTTAGAAAGCCAATAGGATAGGCATGTCTGGTACCAGGGCATAGCTTAGGCTCATCGGGTTCTGATGGTGCCACTGGCTCAGTTCTGGCCCAGTGCCCTGCCGCAGTACGGCACATTTTGTTCCAGTCAAAAAATGGCATGACCAGAGAGGGAGGAGTTTGTAGGCCATCCCATGGGTATGAGGAGGAGTATAGGGGGCTGCGACGTGGGCTGTCCCAGTACTGTTATAAGGAGAAGCTCAGGTTTGCTCATGGTCGCTTTCCGGAGGGGAGGTACCTAACATCAGCATTTCAGGAGCACCCACACAGAAGCAAGGCCACATTAGCCCCTCATGTGGGCCCAAAATCAAGCCAACCCAAGGTAACAGACACATCTTACTGCCTTTGTTTGTAACCATACTCAAATTTGCACCTCTGACCAATATCCGTATAGTATTGTCCCTATGTATATATTGTCTGTCTAGTGCGCCCTCCAAGGCGAATTAAATCTATAAACTTTAATCTGAGCAGTCTGTCTTGATCATCGGCCTCACCTGTCTTATACTCGGTCTTTAAAATATAGCTACCCCAAGGCTGGTTCCTGGCATTGTTGTAAGTCGGTAACGGACCGGTCTTATAACCAAATGAGGAGCAGGTGGCAGTTTATTGGGCTGGCAGAGCTCTGTTTAACCAGCGTGGGTAACCCAATCTCTCCCAGCTTCAGGGTTGTGGGCGAGTAGGGTGTCCTCTCACACTCCCTGGGTCTTCCTGTGCCCGTGTGGACAGGGGTTAACTGAAAAAAGTATCAGGCTGACCTTGTCACGGTACACCAAGTCAGGCCGTCGACCCTCGAGTGGGCCGGCGGGGTTTTCCTGACAAGCCCTTAATAGAAAATCTGTGCTGTGGTCTATACCAGTGATTTTCAACCTTTTTTGAGCCGCGGCACACTTTTTCCACTTAAAAAATCCCGGGGCACACCACCAACCAAAATGGCACAAAATGACACTAAAACAGTACATATTATACATATAGTTAATAATATCGATTCTAGCTAGAGATGCCCCCCCCTGTAGCCAATGTGCCTCCATTGTAGCCAGTGATGCCCCCCGTAAGTAATTATAAAATAACAAAAAATTACTCACCTGGGTCCGCGCGTCCCGGTCCGGAGCTGCTCAGCAGTGGGAGCTGCTGAGCGGTGTAAGCAGCGTGACGTCATCACGCTGCTTACGCTGCAACGCAGCTCCCAGGGGTCTCATCGGCGGCAGAGCTGCCAGCCGAGGAGACCCAGCGTCACAGGGGCGCGGTGAGAGCTGTGCGCCCTGTGACGCTGATACAGGGGACGAGTCAGGACAGGAACGATCCGTCCCGCCTCCTCCCTGCAGCTGCTGGCTCTGCGCGGCTGTTATAAAACAGTCGCGCAGAGTCAGGGGCGCTCCTCCCGGCGGGCAGGGCGGCCGCGGCGCCCCCCGCGCGGGTGAGCGGAGCCTCGCGCCCCGGGCGACCGCACGCCCTGCCCCGCCCCTAGGAACGGCCCTGAACAAACCACAGGGCGCACCATAGTTTGGGGAACTTTCCCCGCGGCACACCCGACCATGTGTCGCGGCACACTAGTGTGCCGCGGCACACTGGTTGAAAATCACTGGTCTATACAGCACGGATTTTACACTGAGGTTTTCCTAAAACAAAAACGGGTGGCATACAGAACCTATTCTATTTTCCATGGGACCGAAGCCTGTGGGCCCTAATGTACTGGGCCGCCGGGAATCCTACCGCCATTTTTTTGCGTAAAAACCGGTGGTGCGGAACGGTCCAGCAATTTGAAGACGCAGTCGGATTTTGGGTGGCGTTTTCAAATTGCTGTGTAGACCAAAGCTAGGAGTCTTGGAAAACCCCTTTAAATTGGATAAGATAAATAATGCTACATATAATATATATATATAATATAAAATATATATATATAATATATATATATATATAAAGTTACTAAACTTTTCATGCAGATTGTGATATAGAATCTGTAGAATAGTGTCCAGAGATAAAACAAACCCTTTCATTTAGATAAATCACTTACTCATGGCAATAATTCGCAACACAGTAATGCACACGTCAGGAGATTCCTGCACTGATAATTGCAGCCAGCTCGAATTTTCCTTCACTTGCAAAAGTATAGTTTATTTTTAAGTCTCTGTCTTTGTTAGCACATGGAGATTTAAAAAAAAAAAAAAAAAGGTCATGGAGGTATAAAAGTTAAAGTCTACCAAATCAGCAGATAATACTGTAAATAGCCCAATATCTCTTTATTCAAGCTATTAATACTTGTCCTCATAAAAACCATGGTGGCGTTTGAAGGCAAAACTACTATTGGCAGAAGCACTGCAATCAGTTCCTTACTTCTGTTTGACATGGTAAAATAGCAGCAATAAGTTTACGCTAAAAAGACACCGCAACCGCTTCTCAGGATTTTGCCCATTAGAAGGTAAAAAAAAAGAAAAAATATCAATAAATAAAGTGCAGCATTGTGTAATATAATTGTCACTGATAAGATCAAAGCCACACTAGTTCATGTAGCAACATTGGCAAAGGAAGCTATAGCACGTCCATCATCTTTGTGTCCTCTTCTCCAATCGGCTCCATAGAGTTGACATGATCCATATCAGTATTTAGGTGACATTGTGGCATTTCCTGGGTTTAAAGAGAAGAGTCAGAAAGAGTCATTAAAAGTTTTGGTGTCAAAAATAGGAAATCCTGCTAATTTAGAAGCTAAAAGATTTGTTCAACTTCTAGACTAAAAATAGCAACTAATGGTATAAACCCAACCCACCCCCCAGGAAACCTAGACTCGCCTCTGTAAAGGTAACCTGTATGAGAGTAGGATTTCATAGCGAGACAAGCTGAGCTCTGTGATATATAGGGTTATATGATAGAGGGAGAGGAGCTGAGCTCTGTGATATATAAGATTTTATGATGGAGGGAGAGGAGCTGAGCTCTGTGATATATAGGGTTATATGACAGAGGAGAGGAGCTGAGCTCGTGATATATAGGGTTATATGATGGAGATAGAAGCTGAGCTCTGTGAATATATAGGTTATATGATCGAGGAGAGAAGCTGAGCTCTGTGATATATAGGGTTATATAAGGAGAGGAGCTGAGCTGTGTGATATATAGGGTTATATGATAAAGGAGAGAAGCTGAGCTCTGTGATATATAGGGTTATATAATAGAGAGGAGCTGAGCGCTCCGATATAGAAGTTTATGAGTTGATACTGAATTTCTAAAAGCAGACAAAAAAAAATAAAAATCTGTGAAAAGGAAATTAAAAGTTCTGCTTACCCCACCCACATACAGCGATTGACAGCTTAGCCAATATCAGTGTCTATACATAGCAATCACTGTATGTGGGTGGAATAAGCAGACTCCTACTGTCTCTTAAGGAGTCCCATCAGCATTTTCTCTGCTTTTTATTCAGAAATCCTTCTCCAAATCCTATAAATCTATATATCACAGAGCTCATCTTCTCTCCTCTATCACATCCTGCTCTCAGATAGGGTAGCATAATCCCCCTGACAGGTTCCCTTTCAAGAAGTTTTTCAATCTCAGACATTTATAGCATATTGATAGGATACGCCACAAATATCTGAAAGGGGTATGGTCAAACATGTGTAGCACTCCCCTTTTTTGTTCAAAGGGAGTTTTTGAGTACGGCCAAAATAAAAGGGGAAATTTTTAACCCCATTTGCAACCCCCTTCCTCCATTTTAATTTTTTACAAAAAAGTCTGGGGCCAATCCCCTGTTTTCTGCACCTATAAACATTTACCCCTTTTTCCTTTTGATAAGAAAATTTAAAGGGTTGGCCCACATTCACATATTTAGAAAAACTATGCTGTTTCCGGGCGTAAGGAGAAAAATAACCCCTAACCCTACACTCACTTTCTTTTGGGCCCCGGGGAGGGGGGCCACTGACGGTCCTCTCCACGGGTCTTCTGCTGATTTCTGGCGGGTGGGTTGTGTGCATTGCACAGAATGAAGACTGACGACAAACAATGTCCCCGCAGGCTGAAATAAACAAAAGCTCCGATGCAAAAGGACCCCACCCGCCGGGAACGGGAGGAGCCCCGGGGGAGATGACACAGTGGCATGGGCGGGGAAAAAAAGGGGCAGTGCAAGGGTAACATGGTGTTTTTAGTTATTTTTATAGCCTACTCAATTAAAAACAAAAAGGACTAAACCAACCCCCTTCCCAAAAGAGGGCCTTTTTTAGGGATTTCACATGTTTTTTTGGGATCCGTTTTCACTAGAGAAAAAACGCATTGAAAAAAACCCCTCCCCAAAAAATAAACCCCAAAAAAGCAGCAGCTGATGCTTTTTTGATGCTTTTGCAGCTTTTTTTTGGGTTTTTTTTCAATATTTTATAAAATTTTAAAAATATATATAAAAAATATATAAAAATATTTTTTTAATCCCCACACACACCACACAACCCCCAAACCCCCCCCCCACTCCCGAATTGGGGAGTCTGAAAAGGGAGAATCTTTTGTGTAATAACTTTTCCCTTTCATATGTTTGTATGTAAGGTTAAGTAATATACTAAATTTGGGTCCCCTAAGGGGCCCCAATTTGATCTAGAAGAAACTTTCCCGAACTTTAAAATAACCTAATGACCCCCACCCTTTTTCCCCTTAGGATTTGGGAAAATGGTTAAGTTTTTTGTGTAAAAAGGATGCCTAATAAGGGCCCAATAACTGCAAGCCTTTTTTTCATGTTTCCTATGGGAACCTAATAGAGGCGTATAAAATGCAAACATTTTACATTGTTTTTCCCACAAAAACCCAATAGAGGGCGCCTTTTTAAACATTTTTCCCTGTTTTTTAATCTTATAAATCCCTTTTTAAAAAAAGGGCTGAAAAGAAAATAAAATAATTTTTTTTTTTTTAAAAATGGTGTTTTAAAAGGGAAAATTGGGGGTACATTTTTAATTTAAAACCCTTTTAAGTTTTAGATAAATATTTTTTTAAAATGTTTGAGTTGGGGTTTTATTTTAAACTAAAACCACCAAAATTCCCATAATAAACTATTTTCACCTTTCCCTTGTGGACTACTAAACCCCTCATTGTTTCAGCCGTCTCCTTTCTTTACAAACATATTTTTTGAAAATTGGGAAAAGGGTTTTTATGTTTAACAGCCCCCGTAAAAAAACCGCCCCCTTACTCTATGCAAAACACGGGATGCAGGGACGAAAACGTAAGGGCTTTTTCTATTTCCCCTACATAACCCGTTGGCTTTAAAAAAACTGTGGTTTTCATAGTTTTTTAAAAACCCGATTCAAAAACCCATTCGTCCCATGGCTCGACATCTGCGAGATTCCCTTTTCTTCGCACTCTTGATTTAAATACTTCAAGTTCAGTTTTAAAAGCTTCAAGATACCCTTGTTCCTCTGCCTGCCGACACCAGGAAACATGAATCAGAAACTTAGTATTGAATACACAGTAATTATTCTACCTCTCATGACACACATACATCAGCAACTTCCTTCTGTTACACCTTTTCACTTACAAGAAATGGGTCATCAGAAAATAAGCCATCGATTTTTTGTAATTTATTTAATTTAAATCAAATTTTTTTAAAAAAATTTTTTTAGTTGTGTTTTTTTTAATTTTCCCCCTTTTTCCCCACAATTAATTAATACTGGTGGGAAAGAGTTTTTTAAAAAAAGAAAAACAAAACAAAAAAAAAAAAAACCCAAAAAACTACTACAAATTCCAAACCCCCCCCCCCCAGCACTGCCCAAAATTCCAATTAAGGGAGCTGGAAATTTTCCTATAGCCCGTCGCTGAAAGGCTGCAGCAGTCCCCTGTAATTTTCCTGAAATACCCTTTTAAAGCCCCCTCACTTCAGAACTGACTCTGGGTGGGACAGTTCCCGGGAATTTTTTCCAAACGCCGCAAAATCACCGTTCTGAACGTGAGGGGCTTTGAAAAGGTGAAATTTAAGGGAATACACGGGGGGGTGCTGCAAAAAACCAATTCAGTGGCAGCACTGGCAAAAACAGAAAGAAAAAAGGAGGGCCTGTGACTTCCCCCCCCCCCCCCCCTCTTTTTCTTCTTCTTTTTAAACAGGGAGCATATGCTTAAAAATTTTAATAAATAACCCGGGCAACCCTTAAAATGCACAAAAGTTTCCCCCCAAAATTAAAAGGGCCCCTTTTTGGGATGTTTGCGGCTTCTTAATGGGAAAAAAAATAAAAAAAATTTAGTTTGGGGTGCATTAATTTTAATAAGTGGAGGCCCTTTGGGACCCCTATACAAATTTCCCAAAAGTGTTTCCTTTTGTTTGGGGTATAAAAGAAAAATTTTTAGCCTAAAAAAAAGCCCAAGCCCAATGTCTACTATGTTCCCTTTCACCTGAGCTAAATTTAAGGGGGTTTTTCCCTGAGATTTTTCTCCCACCACTTTAACAAACGTTGTTTCCCCCCCTGGTCGCCCACAATGACGTCCCTTCCCAAATTTAAACAAAGGCACCGTAAAAAAATCCAAATTTTAAAAAGTCACATGCCGGGACACCCAGCAGTGATCACTAACGGCCCCATGGCATTGAGCAAAGGGAAAGGGGGGCCCCCGGGCCCAAACCCAAAAGGGAAAAACCAGAGATCCAGTGGCAGTAGGAGAGGTGACTACAGGTTTTTTTTTCCCTTTAATTTCACGAACAGTAGGGTTTTTTTTTTCTTACAATCTTAAAGAAAAAAAAAAAAGAAAAAAAGGGAGATCCCTATCTATAATTGAAAGGGCTTACTTTTTCCTTTTTTGGGAAAAAAACCGAAACTCCTCTTTGGAAACCACCCTGGGAGCTTTTGCCATTTTAATAAAAAAACTGCATGACGACTGCTTGATTTCAAATTTTTTTCCATAAGTGCATTTTTTCTGCAATACAAACATAAATAAAAAAAGCAACCCCAAACTTTAAAAAAAAAAACACACTGGGGCAGATTTTTCAATACAGTCTAAGGCTAGGGCCACACAGCATAGGACAAAACAACTCGTCGAAAACCAAAACAACGCTTTGAATCGGAGTATGTCGTCAGTTTTTTTGTGCAAAACAGCTGGGTTTTTTTCGGGTTTTTTTGCTTTTTGGGGGGGAAAGGGTTTTTTTTGTGGGTTTTTTGTTTTTTTGGGATGGTTTTTTTGGTTTTTTTTTTGGGTTTAGGTTTTTTCGTTGGGTTTTTGTTTTTTGGTTTTTAGGGTTTTTGGGGGTTTTTTTTAGTTTTTTTTTGGGGGGAGGGTTTTTGGGGGTGGTTTTTAGGTTTTTTTTTTTTTTGAGGGTTTTGGGCCTGGTTTTTTTTTTTTTTGGGGGTTAATTTTTGGGATGTTTTTAGTTTTTGGGGTTTAGGGTTTTTGGGGTGGTTTTTTGTTTTTTGGGTTAGGTTTTTTGGGAAGGTTTTTTTTTTTTTTTGGTTTATAGGTTTTTTGGGATGGTTTTTTAGTTTTTTTTGGTTGGGTTTTTTCATGGTTTTTTTTGTTTTTTGGGTTGAGGTTTTTTTCATGGGTTTTTATTTTTTTTGGGGGGGGGGGAGGTTTTTGGGGGGGGTTTTTGTTTTTTTTGGTTGAGTTTTTGGGTTTTTAGTTTTTTTGGTTGGGGGTTATTGGAAAGGTTTTTTAGTTTTTTTGGGAGGTTTTTTTGGGTTGGTTTTAAGGGGGGTTTTTTTTGGTTAGGGTTTTTTGGGTTGGTTTTTTAAGGGAGTCTACCGGAAAAAATTTCCTTTAATTTTCAGGGTTTCTAAATACTAAAAACCAAAGAAAATCTGACAAAACCTGTCGGGGTAGACATAACCCAATACTTTTGACAGTGTACCCAAAGCGCCAAAATTTATCATAGCTTCATAAATTTCACAGACCAATTTTTGTCAAAATTTTTTTTCTCTTTGTGGTTTCATTTTTTTGGGATCATAACCCACAAAACCCCCACCCTTTTTTTTTGTCAAGGGGACCAACCCCCCCGTACTAAGGGCCATTCCCCCCTTTTTCCCTTTACAGTACATAATAAATATGGTGTAAAAAAATTACTCAGCATTTGGGGTGCAAATTTTCCCAAAAAAAAAAGTGCCCCATTCAAATTTTACAAATTTTTTATACTCTAGCTACAATGGCTTATAGGGAACGGGCCAAATAGGGCAATACCCTCGGGGGCGCAAGGAAACCTTAATAACGGTTCATTTCTCTGGCGGACCCCGTGGGCCCCAATTTATTTAATCAATAACCTTGCCGGAGGAACCAGGACTCGGGGCCCCAAACCCATTACAGTCACATCGGACCCATACAAAAGCCCTGAAACATGAATGGGCATATTAAAGGCGTTAAAAACCCGGGAAAAGACTTATCCCCCCCCCCACAGGGTAAGGAAATGTCGATCGATGGGGTTTCCCCCCTAAAACAGGGGGCCAAACCAATCCACGTCCCCTTTTTTTTCGGGTCCTTTCAGCAAAACGTTTTTGGGTTAAGGGAGGGGTTGCCCGTGCACTGGGTCTCCTCCTTTTAGTGCTATGGGGGCTTGTGAAGGGTTGCCGGGGCTGAACCCCCACTATCCCCAATCCGGGCCCCGATAATCCATATGGGGCCCCAAAAATAATACCTGCTCACGTTTTAAATGGTAAAACACCACAGTATAGAATCTTTGCGTTTCCTTCAAAAAACAAGGGCCCGGGGATTTGGGCAGAAGCACTGGGTTCGTTCCACCTGTTGAGCATTCCGGGGAAAAAAAGAAACAGCACGATGGGTTTCAAAAAACGTTTTTAAATCCATACATGGGGCCATAAGGGAAAATAGTAAACTAAACTGCTAAATGCCGGAGTGGGGGTAGGAAGAGCAAACACACTGAAGTCCCGGCTTGGACTGACCCAAGGGGAAAATGGTGATGGACCTTTGGACACAGTAGGCCCCGGGGAGGGGCAATTGAGGCTTTTTTAAAGAGAAAGGGAAAGGAGAACCCAAAATTTTTGTGCATCATTTCGTGCTGCAAGGGGGCCCCCATTTTCCAACCACCCTAGTCCAACACAGCTAAATTCAGTCTGAAATTTCAAAAGGGGCCTATTACTAATGCTATAACTGCAGAACAAGTGAAGGGGAACCTTGAAAAAACTCCAGACCATGGGGGAAAAACTCAATTAAAAACTGAAAAAAAAGAAAAAAAAAAAAAAAAAGGCTACAGATACCTTTTAAAAAAAGGCGACGTTTGCAAAAAAAAATTAAGGGCTATAGGAAAGCAAATAAAGTACCATGATGACTCCACGTACCAAAATGCCGAATTTTTGCTTCATATTTCTGTATAAAAGACACCGATTTATCTTCATCTTCTTGATTTTTAACCTGATTGATAAAGCTCTGCACAAAGGGGGGAAAAATGAAGAAGAAAGTTTATTGAATATTACCGACATGTACTAACAGGACAATGTAAAGAGGATATTATGTGCACGGGGCATCAACATCCCAAGTGGACATCTTTCCTTTTGCAAATGATTCCAGATAATAGTTGCCGTTATAATCAGAGTATAAAAGGGTTTTGCAAAGAAAAAAAAATTTCCCCAAATAAATTTCCCCTTCCTGGTCCGGGAATTTTTATGACTTTTAATTTTAATTTCGTGAGCTTCTGCAGTTCTACATCGCTGTTTGATGGGCGAAGCCGTGGTTCTGTGTCTCAACACACAAGGAACAGCTCTGTGTCCAGCCCAGGAGATCAAGTGAGGGATTTGGCTTCTTTTCAGGATGGCCTTTAAACCCACATCCCTTTGGTCCTCCGTTCCAAGGCCTTCAACGTGATGAAAGAAACAGGAGACGTGCACTAAGATGAGGTTTTAAAAGAAGGGTTGGAGAAAAGGGTTTGGGGTTTGTAATTTTTACCCGGAAAGGGGGGGGGGGGGGGGGGGGGGGGAAAAAAAAAAAAAGGCCCACCCACTGGAAAAAACAAATTAGAAAAAGAAAAAATCAGGGAATGAATGAAAACTCAGACTAGCAATTTGACTTCTCTCTTTTTCATTACTCTTATATATTAAATATTATTAGTCTTCGATTTCAGGGCTCACGACACAGGACTACTTCTCGAAGGGAGGACTGAAAGCAAGTCTTATTCCCAAATTTTTAGAAAAATCTAGAAGATGAACGAAAACTCGGGAAACAATTTTCCCCCCCTTTTAAAAATGCAAGTACTTTTTGCCTGGTTTTTCATCCCTTTTGGGGGTTTTTGTTTGAATCTCTGTGACATTCTGTCGGAATGCGTAAAAAAAAAAAAAAAAAAAAAAACTGTTTTCAAAAGAGTGATTTCTTTTTTGGGAGCGGGAAAACGCGCAGAAACCCGATGACCCCCCTGTCAGGGCCCTTGGTATCTGTTACAAGGGGGCCCGTTTTCACCTTGCAATGGAGCCCCCCAAATTGGATCCCCGGGCTGGGAACCAAGACCCCGTTAAAAAATCGGATCGGGTTTCAGTAAATACAATTAAGACCCAAAATTTTAGGGGGAATTACCCCAAAGTTACTCCAGGCAAGTAGCAAGGCCACGTGTCCTCAGCAGCACATCCCTTGAATATCATGGGACCTCACGCTTGTTCCCTTGTAGATACCTCTAGGGCATATTATAGAAGTATCACAGTAAAAACTCAGTGTTATTGACTCCTCTTGTGCAAATATAAACTGCATCGATTCAGTACCGGTTCTAGCTGAATTTCCCCCGCACCTCATGGGGGGCCCACAGCCTCACACACAGCCGAAATTTTCTCCCCGGATTACCCCTAAAAATTTTGGGGACTGCAGATGGACATAACATTTTATCGACTTTTCACTTTACTAATGTCAGGGAGTCTTTGAGAAAATATATGAAAAAACTTAGCTTGCACTAGTGTAAAACGCACAAGTACTGAGTCACGGCTACATACCTGTATTTACACTACTCACAAAAAGTTAGGGATATTTGGCTTCTGGTTGAAATTTCTGGATGAACATAAAATTTCTTTAAATTTTTTTTAAATGCACTAAATGAGCCCATCTCTTCCCTTTAGATGCACAGGTCCAACTGTTCAATGTTTTAGTATTTTTTGCACAACTTGCTGATCTCTAAAGGGTATGTTCACATGGCTTAACTGCGGGCGTAATTACGCCCCCCCGTTACGCCGTGTTGGCGGGGGCGGGGGCGGGGGGGGGGCCGGCAAACCCCCCGGCCCATAGACAATCATTCTAGCGGCGCGTATACCCGTTTGGTAATTCACATGTCACTTATCTCCCCCTCGGCGGATTCGCGAGCAGGGAGAGGAGACGTAATCCCTAGTTCTCTATGAGAACTGGGGATTACCGTAATAAAGGGGCCGTTTTCGCCCGTAAGGGCCGCACTTCGGGGGTAATTTAGGAAAAATAGGCCCATTTTAACCCGTGTAAACCCCGGGCCTAAAAAAGGGCTTAGTGGAAAATTCATGGGGTTAAATTTGAATTTTAAAACAGTCCTCCTCACCCTGCGTTCACATGTCGCATCATAGACCAAGAAAAACCCCTTACAATTGATAACAGACCTCCCCTCAAAAAGCTTCAAGGATGTTCTAAAAGGAAGGGGCCCACGAGAAAGGTGCCCAAGAGGGTCTCAGAGGTTGTTTTGATATAGGAGAGGGAAAGAGTCACAGAAAGGAAAAAAAAAGGGGATGTTTTTTGGCCCCATCACCCCCGATGACCGTTCATTGAAACCCAAGCCTGCAAACCGGATGATAAACCCACAAAATCCAGGCCCTTTTAAGGGAGGGAGGGCCCCCCAATTGTCACGTAAGCCATTCATACCGTTTACCCCAAAAAAGGTCTCGTGCTAGTTTAAATGGGGGTACCTGACTTGGCTGAGCATTGCCTCTCCTTGAGTCCCCGTAGTTGTCGTCATCTTTTCTGTAGAGTAAATCGACTTTCATCATTGAACAGCGTGGGGCATGGTCCTTGTCCAACATAGATGCCCCCTTGGTCCATGCAAAACGTGATGCCTGTGCTGGGGTTTGGTCAGGTACCATTCAGCATGCAAAACCACACTGAAAAAGGGTTTTAGAATGCTTGACGTGACACTTGGTGCCTTCCCCTCCCTTTAAAGGGCTGGAGTTGTGTGATTTCATCATCGGTTCCGCAAGGTTGGTTCAAGAAGCGGGCATCAGTGTTGATGGAGCAAAGGCGTCCCTTCTTTGTCTTTCTGTGACTTTGAAAAAAATCTCCCCCTATTTGATAAACCCGTGAGACACTTGTGACACTTAAGTTGTGGGGCCATTTTGTTGAGGCTCCTGTTTAAGCTCACAAAGGGGAGGTACTGTTGATAATGTAAAATGTTTGGTTCATGATGTCAAAAAGTGAACAAAGGGATGAGGGGGGATGTTTTACCAATTTAAATTGACCTTTAAAATTTTTTGGACGTTCAGGGGGTTTAAACACCTGTTGGGAAATTTCCCTTAAACTCTTGTTAGGTTTTGCGATTTTTGCAAAAGTCCTGAAGCACTGAACGTGCATTTTAAGGTAAGAGATCTCAATTAGTTCATTTACAAAAACAAAATTTTATGTTCCTCCTGAAATTTCAACCAAAAACCAAATATCCCTAATTTTTTGTGAGTAGTGTATTTTGGCTTATAGTTTGAGGTTTCATCCCATAGCACCACCCTGGGACTAATGACTCCTCTCTTTACAATGCCGGCCTCTCGCCCCCTTGTAGGTAATACTTAGTAAGACATTACAGTACCTTATTAAAAACATCTTGACTAAAGGCATCCGGAGAAGACATTCCCCAGTTCTCACCCAGTGGCAAAGCAGCTTCTTTCCGCCTCCATTCCTCCTCGCTGCGCTGCAGCTCGGACAGGTCGGCTGGGCCTTTTGGGCCATTTTCCCGGGGTTATGGATTCCAAATTTTGGGGCCAAACTGTTCGGGTTGTTGCATGCCCCCTCCCCCCAAGCTCCACAGGGGAAGCCATGGGCTGGGGGCCCCCTTTCATGCTGCTGCCCCCCAAGGGGGATAACCCTTGCCACCTTTTCTTTAAAACCAAAAAAAAAAAAACCCAAATATAAATTACAAAATTTAAAAGCAGAAAAAACCGGTTCCCCCAAAAAAAATTTTCCCAGGTGCCCTTTTTTCTTGTTCATGTTTGTAGGCCGAAAAAAAAAAAATTAGCCCATCCGTTCGCCCATTTTTTAAAATTTGTTGATCCAGGGAAGGAAAAAAAAAACCCCCATGAGGTGGGAAAGCCAATTGCCCTCATGTTAGGGAAAAAAAAATTTTCCCTTTTCCTGACCCCAATCTGGAAATCGAAAAAACCCCGGGTTCAAACAAAACCCCCCTTTGAACCCTAGTCACTATTCTTGTTTTTATTTTTTTAATTAGAAATGTACCCAAAGCCCCTTTCTCCCAGAACCCGGGGTCATTTAGAATTTTTTTTATTTTTACATTAGAAATGAAATTCCAAAAACCCTTCTCCGGGAATTGGTAAACTTTTAACTTTTTAATTTTTTTTTCGCCCCAAAGAAATGCCCCAAAACCCCTTTCTTGAACCGGTTATTGAATTCCCTTTGGACAAGCCCCCTTTTGGCAGAGAATTCCATAGTCCCCACGGGCTTTTAACAGTAAAAAAACCCTTTTATTTTGGAAACTTTTTTCCCCCAAAAAGATTTTAGAAAACCCCCAAATTGTTTTTAGATAGGTCCTGGGCAAAAAATAAATCTTTAGCGAGTTCCCCTTTTTTAAAAACCTTTAATATATTTAAAAAAAACAATTTATTATGTCCCCCCAAGCCATTTTTTCTAAACTAAAAAAAACCCAAACCCTTGCTAATCTTTCGGGTATTCCCAGTCCCCCCGGGCCCCTTTTTAAAAATTTTTTTTGTTACCCCCCCTTTTGTCCCTTTTCCCAAGCTTTACAAGTTTTTTCCGTCCCTTTTGTCCCCTAAACGTTACTAAAAATTTTCCATTTTGGGGGTTAACCAGTGGACTTGTTATGTGGGAGAATAAGGTTCCCTTAAAGGGGGGGTGCTTTCTATCCCCCTTTTAATGCCCCCAAATGTCCTTTTTGTTTTTGGCTGCTGCTCCCTGACACTGGTCCCTACAGTTAAGTTTATGTCCCCCCCAGGTTTCCCCAAGCCCCTTTTTCCATGTCACTTTTCCCCATTTGTTTTTCCATTTAACATGAAATTTCATGTAAGGGCTTTTTTTTCCTTCCCCATGTGTTAACCTTGCTTTTTCAGTTTTAAAAACCCATCTGCCATTTCTCTCCCCAGGCCCCCAACCTATCCGACCCCCTTTGAAAATAAAACATTTTTCCTTTTTTTGTGTGGTTTCCCTTTTATGGTTGGGAATCGTCTGCAAAAGATCGATTTTTTTCTGTGCAATCCCTGTTTTTAAGATCTTTTTATAAAAATAAAAAAAGAGGTTGGGCCCCCCAATACTGACCCTTTTGGGGTTTCCAAATTAGTAACAGCGATCCATCCGGGGTATTTTCCTTTAAAATTTAAACCCCCCTTTGTTTTATATCAGTGGGGCCGTTCCCTTACCCATTTGGGCACACTTTTTTCCCCGCCCGCATTTTTCCATTTTACTTCCCAAAAACTTTTATGTGGCACCGTATAAAAATGTTTTAAAAAAATTTCTAGATAAAAGGGAACCCCAGTCCCTCCCCCCCGTTTCCAGTTTTAGCACTGACCCCCTTATAGAAGCTGTTTTGAGTTTGGGTTTGAGGGGGGAACCGACCCTTTCATGATCCCATGGGGAAAAGGCGTTTTAAAATTTTTTTTTTCGTGAAAAATACTCCGGGGATAGCATTTGGGGGAAAAACCCTTCAAAAAAATTTTCCCTTAAACAGAGGTTTAGCTTAGGGGGCCCTATAGTTTCCTGGATCACTTTTTAGAGCCCTTTTTGAATTTTTTGGGGCCCAAAAATTTGTATGCGCCAAACCCTTTTGGGGAAAACTTTCCCCCGTTATTAGACAGTCCTTTGAATATTAAGAATGGGGGCCTATCTAACCATTATTTTAACTCCCTTAGGACAGGGGGTTGTATGTTACGGGACCTGGGGGTTTTGTCTATTTTAATCTTCCTTGAGGAGCTGAATTCTTTGGGTAAGACGAAACATTTAATTTGGGGTTTTTACCCTATCCCTTTGTATCATGGGAAGTTCATCCTCTTCGGTAAATAAGGGAGAAAAAAAGTTTTTAAATAGTTTGCTTTTTTCTCTTTCCCTTCTATAGTTTCCCCCCCTCTTTTTTTTTTAAAAGGGGCCCAACCAAAATTTTTTTTTTTTAACCCTTTTTAAAAATTTATTTTTTTTAAAAAAATTTTTGGGGGTTCGTTTTACTTTTTTTTTAGCTTAGGGTTTTTCCGGTCCCCGCTTTCCCCTTCCTTTTTCCTTTATTTTCACACTTTTTTTTTTTTCCCTTTTGTTCTTAGCGCCTCTTAAACTGCCCTCCTGTTTTAGTGGGTTTAAAAACGCTTTTTTTTTGTTTTTTATTCCCTTTCTTTCATTTTCTGTTGATCCACTTTGGGGGTTTTTCTGTTTCAATTTTTTTTTAAAACCTTTGGTTTATACCTCTCACAGTGGGCGCCTAAGTTTTTTTAAAAGATTCCCATTTTTTTTTGGTTCTGTTTTTTTAAAAAACACTTTCCCCAGTAAATTACATTTTTGTGCCTCTTAAGCAGAATAAAATTTTTCCTTTCCCCAAATTTAGTGTTTTTGGGGCCCCTGACAAAAAACTCTATTGAATGATAAAGGGGAAAATTTTTTTATTATGGTTACTTTCCCAAGGTTTCCCCCCAAACCTGAACCCTTTTTTCTCTGTAAGTTATTTTGTCAATTTTTAAGTTTTTGAAGGGCCCTTTTCCCCTGTCGGTTCCTTTGGGCCATTTTCGGGAAAAGGGAAATTTTTTTAGTTTTGGGCAAAAAAACCCGTTTTTTTTGGTTTAAAAGTCAGGTTTTCTGATTCCCAGTTTTGGTGGGTAGTTAAAGTCGCCCGGAAAGGGCAACCTCTTTTGATTAGATGCTTTATCTATTTGGGTGAGGAAAATTTTTTCTTTATGGGTTCTGGGTTAAAATTTTGGAAAGGGCCCATTTTTAGGCCCCCATTAAAAATTTATATTTCTGTTACTTTTCCCCCCTGTATATTTTCCCTGGGGATTCCACCCGTTCACTTACCCGTACCTTTTATCTTCCCGCAGTGTTGGCTTTCAGACAGAATTTTAATAGGGACAGACACCCCCCCCCTTCCCGGGGGTTTCGGGTTACTTTTTAAAAAGGGCTGTTAAAACCCTGCAAGTTAACCCCCCAGTGTAGCTTTTCGTCCAGCCAGGGCTCGGGTTTTTCCCTATTGTCAATTTTTCTTTTGCAAATTTTTTACTTCAGTTCATTTATTTTTTTTTTGGGCGGCTTTCCCGGCAAAGGGTCCCGGGATGCAATTTTTGAGATTTTTTTAAATTTTATTTTTCTCCCCCGTATTTTTTTCCCATTGCTTTCACCCCTCCCTCCAACCACCCCCTGATTTATTTTCTAATTCCCGCTCTCTAATTCCCTTTACTATCTTTAATGTATATGTGGGAAATTTCCCCCCCCCCCAGTCCCTAGTTTAAATATTCCCAACTTCTGGCCATTTTGTCCCCAAAAAGCTGCCCCCCTCCATTTTTGGTGCCAAACCCCTCCCTGCATTTGGTCTGTAGCCCAAAACAGAAGTCGCCCAAATTCTCCAAATTTAAAACCAATCCCTCTTTTTTGCCAACCCAATTTTTTTAGGGCCCCTTATTCATTCTTAATCTCCTTGCCTCTCTGGGGGGGGCTGTGGGGAAAGGAAAAAAATTTTGAAAATTTTACTTGGAGGTCCTTGCCGGGGCTTTTGGCCCCCAAATCTTGAAAATTTTTTAAGGACACCCCCTACCTCTAACTTTGTCATTTTGGTTTCCCAAAGTGGGGCCATGACAGCTGGATTCTCACCAGCCCCCCCCAGCCCTTTTGTCAGCCCGATCCCCAATATTGTCGAACCCGGGCCCCAGGTAAAAACACCCAATGTTCGACGATCCCCGGGCTTTGTGGCAGAAAAGCCTGTCGTGCCCAAATAATGGAAGGGCCCAAAAACTAGAAACCCGTCTAGGGCCCGAACCCGCACTCCTTTTTTCCCTCTTATGGAGGGAGACAGGGGTAAATTTTCTTGCTGCAGCAATGCTATTTCTGGGGCCGACATCCCCCTCATTTCCCCCAAACTTGGAAAAATTTTTTGGGGGGTACCCCGTTTAGGACTAGCCTCCGACTCTCTTCCCTCTTCCCCTTTTTTCGTTACCCCCTTTGGGTGCCCTTTTGTTTTACCTCCCTTTTACCAAACCCCCAGCAAATTTCACCCACGGTGATTGTCAGGGGCAGCCCGGGTCGTTCCAAGTTGGGGAATGGTCTCGTGTCGCCCACTTGCTCAAATTTTGGGTCCCGGATTGGGCTTTGAATGTGCCAAATGTGCAAAACATCTTTTTCCAAACGTTTGTCCCTTGAAAAAATGTTGTCAAGGATGGCAAAAATTTTCACGGTTGTGCACCGGGGACGCATTGTTTAAAATGAAATTATTTGGGGAAGTTACCAAAAAAAAAAAAAAAAAAAGAAAATTTCAGATTTCAAATATGGAAAATTTAGGGAAAAATTTCCGCCCTTTCTAAAAGCCCCCAAAAATTTTAAAGGGCCCCCAATTTTTAAGTTTTCCCCCACTTAAAAACCCAAAAACAGGCACCCTCGCCCCGTCAGGGAATTTCTCGCTTAAAAAACCCCTTTATCTTTTTTTTAAAAAATTTGATCCAGCGGGAGCAGCAAATCTCCTCTTTTAAGGGAAAATGGGAAAAAAAACCCCCCGGGGGTGGTGTGTTGTTTTTATCCCCCGGGAGCGGCACCTTTCCCTTTGGGGCTCCTGTAGCCCGGGAGTTGGGAGTCCCGGGGGTGAAGTAAAGTTAAATTTCCCGGTTTACACAAGCCTCGCAGGGCTTAAAACCCTTCCCTTTGGCCCTTTTCCCCCGTTGGGGTTTTTTTCAAGGGCATTTTCGGTTTTGAAAGCCCTTTTTTAAAAACCGGGGGGTTTAAACTTTTAAACGGACGTCAATGGAAAAATCCCTGCAGCGGGTTTTCCCCTTTCACGGGGGTTTTCCGCCGGATGGTTTTTTCCCCCCGGCGGTCCGAAAAAAAAAAATTTGAACATGATCATTCTTCCGCCGGTTTTCAGGCAGGGAAAAAACAAAGTGGGGGTGAAAGGGGGGCGGTTCAAATGGGCAAAAACCAGGGGGAAAAGCCGTCCCCCCGCACCGCCCCCAAAAAAGGGGCAAATACCGGTCGGGATTTGTGGGCCGGTTTTTTGTCCTGTGCCCTTTAAACACCCCTTCACTGTTTACACCTAACAGTGGGGCGTCAATCAAGGCTGTTTGAAGCGATTTTAGGGGGGCCCCCACAGCTGAGGCATCTGGGCCCCCCCCATTTCCCCGGGTTTCCTATTTTTGCCACTTATCAAAAAGGCCCTTTTTTAAAAACTATTTGATCCGGGCCGCGGGCCAGGTCGGTCTGTTTGGGGGCTTCCCCAAAGTAAAATTGATGTGAAAAGCTTGAAAATTTAAAAAATTTTAAACCCTTTTAAACCTTTAAATTTTTTAAAAAATTTCTGAAACATTTTTGTCTTAGATGCCCCCTTTCATTTTGATCCATAGTGCAAGCTCGTCTCCAGGGGATAAAACCCGGTGACGAGAGCCCCTTTCAACCCAATTGCCTCAGCCCCATCCCCTCCCCTTTAAGGCCAGGGCTGTGGGTGGGGCCCTTTTTTGGAAAGGAGTCGGGAGTACCCATAAAATGGACCGACTCCCAAAATTATAATAAGTTGGGCCCAGTTAGTTCGTTGAAAAGAGCAAGGGGAAATTTTGGGCCCGGGCCAGTGTCCTGCCCCCTTTTCTTCAGCCTCATCACTTGAGGAGTGAAATTGATGACTTTGGAGAGGAAAAGGGGCCTGAACGGGGAAAAGTTTCCCGCTCCCAGGGAAAAACAGTTTTTCAGAAAAAATTTTTTAAATCCCAAAAAATAGAAAATTAAAAAAAATTTAAAAAATTCACCCAAAAATTAAACTGTGGCTGAGGCAATTTTCCTTTATACCCTGTTTTTGTTAGGGGATGTTCCCCTTTGGTCCGCTTGCCCCCAAACCCCCAAAGTAGTGTGGGAGGGGCCGTTTTTAGCCTGGAAAAAATGAGATCAGGTGGGGTAAAGGGGTTTGCAGGGATCTGATGGAAAAGGCCCAATACTATTTCTAAAGAACAAATTCAGAGACCTCCACAAATTTTCCCTGAAAGTGTTTTGCATATTTACAATTTTTTTTGTGTTTTTAAAAGTCATTTTTCCCAAAAAATTATTTTTACATGAAAAACAAAATGGTAAAAATTTTTTGGAAAAATTTTGCCTTTAAAGGCCCCATATCTCCCCAAACCCCACTACAGCTTTGTAAAAGGGAGGTCCCTTAATTTTTTAAAAATCATAACCATTTTAACAAAAATTTGATTTGAAAAGTATTTGGCATTTTTTTATTTCTGCAGTTTTTTTCCCCTGAAACTGCATTTTACTGTTTTGTTTCCCAAAAAACCCCAAAAATGTTTTTTTTTATTTTTTTGTTAGTTTTTTGGGAAAATCCCTTTTGGTTTTTTGCCTGCCTAAAATCCTTTGGGTTCGGGAATAGATTAAAGGGTTTCCCGGGCCCAAAATCTGACCCAAAGGTCTCTTTACACTTTCCCCAAATTGTTGGTGCAAAACGGACTTTTTTTACAAATAAAAGTTTTTTTCAACTTACCCAAAGTTTTCAAAAGTTTCAAAACTTGTTCCCCTTTTTGCTTGTCGGTGTTGTTCTCCCTTTAAATAGCTTGATTTTGGGTTTATAAGGTGATAAAAAAGCCTGATTTTAAATATTTTATTTCGGGTAAAGTTACCCACATGCGCCATGTATAAAGGGTCAGGGGGCGGGGTTTTTGGGGAAAATTGGGGGAGTCGGTGTTTTGGGCCCCCACCCCACACCCCTGTTAGCAAGCGTGAACCCGGGTTGCTTCATTCTACTGGGTCCTTGTACTCCTTAGAAAATAGTAAAAAACAGTGCAAAAATTAAAAACCCTCAGCCCGTATGGGCATGAGAAAAAAAATAAATTCCCTTTGGTCCTCCCAGCGATTTGAATTAGGCCCCCCTAATTTGGGAAAGGGGTAAAAAACTAAAAACCCTCGGGTTACATTATAGCAAACCCCACAGTTTTGACAAAAACCCAGACCTTTTTTGGGATAGGGGTGGGCCCCACGGGGGGAAAGGCAGGGTTTAATTTTAAAGGGCCCGTTTGGGTCCATGATGTACTTTTTCAAACAACTCACCTTCGACCCCTTTTGTACACATTGAAAGCTCAAGCAGAATAAATCAGGCATGAAATGCCTTTGTGGTAAAACCCCTTTAAGCCAACAGAAAGGGCCCAAACAACAGCAGGTAAACCGGGGTTGCTATGGTGACAGATGTAACCACTGGGGCTGCTACCTGCACAGTCACAACGGCGCACTGCCGAGCCCACCCCCCGGACCAAAACCGCACCAAAGGCCCAATGTGACCGGCGGGGGGCACGTGATCGGCGGATCCCCGGGGATCCCGCACACGCTGTAAAGTTACAGCCGCACTCCGATGCCTGCGAAAGGGGCGGGGCCCTTTGCCCCAACACGGGGGTTTTACTTTCAAAGTTTTCCAGCGCTGACACAGCGCCGCCGCCGGCACAGCCCGGCAACTGCACCAACATCTACACACTCAGCGCTTACCTGCCAGCAGAAACCGCTTTAAAAGGCGAAAAAAACCCCCGGGACGTCCCCACACATTTCCCCTTTTCCGGCGGCCACAGCCAATGACGCCGACTGCCCAGCCCTCTCCTCCCTTCTATACTCTGCCCCAACTAAGATGGCCGCCCTGCCATAGACGTCACTGCCGAGGGGACGGGGGCACGTTAGGCTGCGCCTAGTGGTGACGACACAGCAAGCGCTGGAGGTGTTTGCGTTACCATGGAGACGCGACGCTTCTGTGATACTAAGAAGCTGCGGAGAAGATGCGCCAGTCCTGTATGTACCAGTTTTTTTTTTTTTTTGTTTTTAACTTTTCCCCAAAGACCCATCCCTTTTTTTCTATTTTAATTTTTTTTCTTTTTATCTATCTATCAAACCCCTTCCTATTTTCTATCCATTTTTATTCCCTTTTACCCTTTTTTTAATCAAATTTTTTAATTCTATCTATCAAATTTTTTATTTTATCTAGTTTTCTTTTTAATTTTTCTTTTCTAACCCCTACCTTTACTTATCTTTTTTTTATTTTTGTTTTTTTTTTGTTTTTTTTAAAAAAAAAAAGGTTTTTCCAACATCTATCTATCTTTTCCTATCTATTTTTAATCTTTTCTTTTTCTATTTTTATCTTTTCCTTTTAATATATTTTTTTTTTTTTTTTTTTTTTTTTGTTTCATATCTACCTTTTAAACAAGCTCATACTTTTTTTTGCAAATTTTTTTGAAAAAAGAAAATTTTTTTCTGATCACTTGCTGTTTTTTGTAATTTTTGTCTATTGACAAAGACATGAAACAGTCTATAATTTTAAAGGGAGGTTAATTTTAACATTGAGAGTTTGGGAAATTAAAAAAATTAAATTTCCCAAAAAATCCCTTTAAAAATTTTAAAATAAAAAAATTTTTTGTTTTTGTGAGAGAAAAAAAAGTTTTTGACCCCCTTCCCAATTTTTAAAAAAGTTTGGCTCCACAGACCATTAGACCCCCTAAAAACTCGTTCCTGCTTTAAAGAAAGCTCTTTTTAAAAATTTGTAACCCTTTATATAAATTTCCTGTCCACGGACTCAATCAGTCAGCTCAAACCCCTCTACAACATGGGAAAAGCCAAAGAGCTTTTTTAAGGATGTCTAAGGGACAAAAATCATAGACCTGCACAAAGTTGGAAGGGGCCCTTAAAAACCCAATAATTTTAAGATGCTGGGGGAAAAGGGGAGACAACTTTTGGGTTTGCAATATTTAAAAAAATGGGAAAAAATACAAAATGGACTGTAAATTAAAAGATTTTGGGGACCTTTAAAAAATCTAAACCTCGGGGGGGTTTCCATTTTCATGAGGAAGGTGAGAAACCAGCCAAAAAACCTAAAGGGGGGGGGGGGATTTGTTAATGATTCAAAGGGCAGGGGGGCCCCAAGTCCCCAAAGGGGAAAAACCTTTGGTAACACATTTCCCCGTAAGGGGTTTAAAAACCCCTTTCAGTCCCCGCAAGGTTCCCCTTTTTTCAAAAAAGGGGATGTTTTTAGGCCCCGGGTTTTGTTTCCAATAAAGCCCGGATGTTTCTGTGAGTGATTGGGGGGAAGGTGTTTGGGGTCAGTTGAGTCAAAAATTGGGGTCTTTGGTTTAAACTCAAACCCCGGGTTGTTTGGGGGAAAGAGAAATGCTCCCTTCCCCAAAATTACACCGCCCCACTGTCAATTTTGGTGGGGGAAAACTTTAATTTTTGGGGGGTGTTTCTTGTTGGGCACAGGATTTTTCCTTTTTTCCGCTCAATGGAGAATGGATGGACCCCAATATACCGAAAAAATTCCGAGTAAACAACCCTTCCCTCCCCCAAGGACTTTAAAAGGGGTCGTGGCGGGGGTTTACGGGAAAGCAGTACTCAAAAATCACCCAAAAGGAAAAAAAGGGAGTGGCTCAAAAAGAAGAACATTAAGGTCAGGCCCTGGTTTCCCAGTCCCCAAAGATTTTTAATCCCTTTTGAAAATTTTAGGGAAAGGGGTTAAAAGCCCCCGAGTTCCCAAGCAACGCCTCAAAATTTTTAATGTTTTAGAGTGTTTCTGCAAAAGGATTTGGGACCAAAACCCCCCTCCGAGGTGTGGCAAACCCTCTTTCATCAACTGCAAAAAACTTCGAAGGGGGGAAAGGGAAAGGACCCCCGAGGAATTTGGACAAAACCAGGAGGTCTAAAGCTCAAAAAATGGATTAGGTGGGTGAATGGTTGTACATGCTCTACCTCGGGTTTGGGTTCCCACCTTTTTATACCAAAGGTATTTGTTAGTTTGCTTTTTTTGAATGAAAGAATTCCCCAAAAAAAGAAAAAATAAGGCGAAAAGTTGATCTATGTGGGGAAGTGTTACGGGGAAGCTTAATAGGCTTTTATAGAGTGTGCGGGCAATTTAAAAGTGTGATGAAGGGACCCCACTTAAATGTTTAGCCAGAAAGCACCTGAGGTATGAATTAAATTGGAATAAGGTACATACATAACCACAGGATATGGAAACTAGCAAAAAAAAACCCTTTGGGCGTCCCCGAATATTGTAGATTCCCCTTTGAAAAAATACCTGTAATAACTGATAAAAGTTTAAATGGGGTTTTTGTCTCACGTGACCGGGTTTTGTCTCCAAATTCAAAACTCAAATTAAATCTTTTCCAGGGGGGTTTAAGGGGGGAAAAAAACGGGGTTGATTAGGTTTTTTACAGGTTTTTGAACTTTCAAGACAATTTTTGAGTTTTTATGTTCGCTTAATTTCCCCCCTTTTTTTCCCTTAAATCCCAAATTTTCTTTCCTAAATTAACTTTTTAATTCCTTAAAATTTGGCCCCTCTATTTTTTTTTAATTTTTTTTTAAAATTTTTTTCCTTTTTCCTTTTTAAAATTTTGGGGTTTTGGTGCTTTTGGAAAAAAAAACCCAAATTTGTAATCCTTTTTTTAAACCCCGGAATTTGGGGGCAATTTCCCTTCCCCTATGAAAAAATTAATTTTCCTATTCCAAAAAATTTTCTTTAAAAAATTTTAAATTCCCCCCTTTTTGTTTCCCCTTTCCTTCTTTTTAATTAAAAAAAACTTTTTTTCCAATTTTCCAGGTTTTTAAAAATTTCTTTAAAAAAATCCTTTTTTATACCCTTTTTTCTTTAATTTTTTTATCGGGGGAAATTTTCTTTCCCCCTTTGGTTTCCCGGGGGGTTCGAAAAATAACAATTCTGGGGGTTCTAAAAAAGGGGGTTTTTTCTCTTTAGTTTTTTTTATATTTTTTTTATTTTTTTTTTTTTTTTATTTTTTTCTCATTTTTCTTTTTTCTATTTTTTAATTTTCTATCAAATATTTTTTTTAAATTCTTTTTTTTTTCATATTTCTATCCTTTTACATTTTCATGCTTTAAATTTAAGGGGGGAAATATTTTTTTTCCCTTTGCTGATTTTGGGGGGTAAGTTTACCCCTTTTTTTAAAACCAAAAATACAGAACGTCTTTAATTTTTAAGGATGGGTTAATTTTAACTTTGAGAGATAAAATTTTTCCAAAAAAAAAATTCCAAAAAATTTAACATTGTAAAAAATTATAAAATTTTTTTGCATTTTGGGGGGGAAAGGGTAAATAAGTATTTGTCCCTTCCCCAACCTTTAAAAGAGTTCGGCTCTATCTATTTTTATCTTTTTATATCTATCTATCTATCTATCTATCCTTTAAAATCTATACTTATTTTTTTTCCTTTATTTTTTATTTATATTTATCTATTTCTATCTATCTATCTATCTTTCTGTTTATCTTTTTTTATTTTTACTTTTTTTTTTTAAAACCCCAATGATTGATCACCCTCAGCCCTGAACTTTATTTTTATTATGGGAAAAGGGATTCTATTGTATCCAGGTTTATTTTTAATATATCGGGTGTTGTGTTCGGATACAGAGTGCCCTTTAAACCCTGGGGATGGCTGGTAATTTTCCCGCTGCCCCTTAAAATTATATTTAATTGGAAACCCAATCTTTAGTGCTTTTTTCCGGGGAAATTCAGGGCTCTGGGGGTTTGGTGGGGGGGAGCTGCAGGTCCATGCAGTAGGTGTCTCCTGGAATGATTTATTTTTTTTTTGGTCCCTTAAAGGGGGTTTTGGCCACAATCTCATTTCAAAACCCCCTGATCCCCCTTCTTTTGTGTTTTTCGAAGGGGGGGTGTTGAATTTGTTTGAATTGCATTTTCTGTGCCCCTTGAAAGGATGACTTTCACCGGGCCCATTTCCTTCCTGTAGTCAAAGAAGGTTTCTTTTTGTAGGAAAGGAATCATTGTAGTAGCGGGAGAGGTAAATTTTTTGGGCCCTCCGGGGAAACAAGGGCCCTGGTTCAAACCCCGGGCGGGGAACCAAACCTGTGGGTTTTTTTTTCTCTCTTTATAAAAATGCCCCAGACCTCATTGAGGTTTTTTTTTTTTTATTTGCCAAAATTTTTTTACCAAGGAGAAAAGGGGGACGGGAATAGGGAAAAGCCCCGGGGGGTTTTGGGAAATTTTTGTAGCTGCCGGAAGGAAAAGGTGTGTTGCCCAGGATGCGAAGCTCTCAGCCCTGGTCGTATCCCCTGGAGACGAGCTGTAAACAATGGATCACTAAAGGAGCAGCTAAAACAAAAACGGTGTAGAATTATTAATAATAATGAATGGTGAAAATGTTTATTATTTAGTTTGGAACTTTCCCACATCAATTTTACTTCATGGCAAAACCCCTTTAAAGATTCTGGTTAATGTAGTATCCATTGTAATCTAATCTGCTTCTCCATTAGGTGACATGCCCCGGAGTTTTCTTGCCGGATAAGGACGACATATTCCTCAGTGTCAATCTTTTGGGCCAGTCTAAGGAGACGAGAAGCTTTCCTGCTGTGTTCCCACTCTTGTTTCATGAAAAGATGAGATTTGAGAAGGTGAGAAGGACGTTGTAAAGATGTTTCCAGCAGCTATTACCTATAGATGTGATTTGATGTCGGCTTGCGTCTGTGTTTTAAAGTTTCAGGTGATGACCTCTCTCATCCAATTCACCAAGGTGCGTGCTGGTTCTAGGCCGGCTCTCCAGGGAAGATACTCATACAGGAGATCCTAGTGGAACAGTGCTACAGATGTATTAGCAATTTCACTGGTTTATTGGATTCGGTTTTGGACACACAGTGGGGTGGGATTTGTCACAAAAAAGTCGTAAATTGTTGCACATGCTACATTTGCAAAACTATGTACTTTTTTGGTGGCTTCACACAATATCCAGATAAATTTGTTCACCCATCCAGATTCCAAATCTGCCGTCCAGAGCACGGATAGGATGAAGCTAGAGAAGATCCTTGATCTGTTGCAGCATAATAGAAATTGAAATTCCAGCTCCATGCACAAGCAGAGGATTATATTAACCGCTTAAGCCCCAGGCCTGAAAAGTAGTTAATGACCAGAACATTTTTTTAGTTTTTGCCTCCTACCGTTTCAACAGTTGTAACTTTTTTATTTTTTCAATGATGCAGTTGTAGGAGTCCTCGTTTTATTCGAGACGAGTTGTACTTTATGGGGGAATAGTTTAAGTTCACTTATAAATAATTGCAATATTTTTTTTAAATTTTTTTTTAATTTTGGGGTTTTTTTACATTTTTTTTACGCCATTCACATTTCACACTTAATAACTTGTTAGATTAATTCTACAGGTTATTGCGGTCGTGTGGGTACCTAATACGTGTAGGGCTTTTTTGTGTGTGTAATATATGCACAATTTTTTTATTAAATATTTATTTTTGTTTTATTATTTATTTTTTTATTATTTTTTTTTACACTTTTTATGTTTTTTTTTTACTTTTATTTTTTAATCCCATGAAGGGAGAACTGTTACATTTTTTTAAACACTTAGTAATGTATTAGCATATTCATATATGCTAATACATTATAATCTGTGTCATACTGACACAGGCAGTGATCAGGACAGCACACAGTGTGTCCTGGTCACTGGTTTCATACACAGACAGCTCTGTGGCCACTCTAGGGTCCCAGGGCTGACTGTGCAGCCGTTCCCCGGGCTCTGTTGGGTCACCGAGTGTTCCGATCACCCGACAGAGCAGGGGAACCCTTTGATTGTGCTGCGGCAATCAAAGGGTTAAAGCACCGGGTTGCGGAGGCTTCCTCCGCTCCGTGGTGCTCGCAGGCGATGTTCTTGGATCGGGACTGTGCAGTACAGCCCTGATCCCAGCGCAGCTGTGGCGTCGGGCACCGCAAACCCCGAAATCTACAGCGACACCAAAAGACGTCGCTGTAGACGAACGACTCGCACCAGGTGACATCAAAAGACGGTGCGCGGTCGTTAAGGGGTTAAAATACTCTCTTATTGAGAAAACATAAAAATCCGGTTAAAAAAGAAGCCAAATAACACAGCATACGGGTATTAGTGTAATATCATGTAAAAATACTGTTAAAAAAGAAGCCAAATAACACAGCATACGGATATAAGTTTAATATCAAATTCCTAAATGAACATAGTAAGAGTGCATTCTGACGCGTTTCACACAGGTTAGTCGCCATTATTCGTAGCCTCTTCTTGTGCGTGGAGCTGGAATTTCGATTTTTATTACGCTTCACACTGTCCTTACCACTATTTGATAAAGTGGGAGGGTGCATGACCTCCCTCATTGAGATGGTCCAGCACATTTACTATAATTTATGCCAGAAAGGGAAGTAAATGCTCGCATAAATCTATACCTGCCCATAGCTGACATACATTTCAGTTCCAAGCACACCAACTGCTTAAAGATGCGCCTCTGAATACATTTGGTACATCTCACTCATGTGCTGCTTGCATCAAAATCGGCATATAACACTTTGTTCTTAAAGGGGTATCTTCACCACATTGATTAGTTTTAAACATGTAGGCAAAAGCAAATAAAGACTATTACCAAATACATTGCTGTTCTGATTTTGCTTCATTTCAGATTTAGATCAGTTCTTATGTCCTGCTAATTAACAACCACCTATCTCAGCTCTAGCAGTGATTGGGCTGGCGACATCACACCCTGCTTTGTCTTATCAGCAGGACAGAGCTTCTCAGTCTCTGATCTTATCTTTCTACAGAAAAATACATTAACCTCTAGAAACACTAACCTGGAAGCTGCCTTGTACCATCCTGTCAGGTCTGCAGAGCACATTTATGTGTAATTACATCAGTCAATCAGCAGCTAACAGTGTGTCATGCAGCATGTAATTTTTTTTCTACAACTCTGCTAGCTCACATTTTTAGCCAGACATCCAGCTCGGACACTGTAACACTGTTTTCTACAACTCCTTTGTAACAGGCTCAGTAAGGAATAAAAGCAATCAGAGCTAAAATGTTAGTCACTGCTGTAGAACTACCCAAGGCCTGCACAGGAAGAGGAAGCCTGAAAAGGCTGTGAAGAGTGGAAACAGCTGGGACAACTCGTTTAATAAATTTTTCATATAGGTTTTTATCAAGGTTGGGGAAGCCCTGGCGGATCATAGAGGGCTCCAGACCACAGTATAACAAGAGGTTCTCCAGTATAGAAGACCCATTTTCATATGCCCTAGTAAGGAATCCTGAGTTAAAGGGGTTTTCTCACCATATACAATCACATATGCTGTTCAGACCATGGACGGGTCTATAATCGGGATTGACACATCAACTCTGCTGTTCCTAGCTATTCTGTTAACATAGAATGCCTTCAAATGTTTTTAGCAAAGAAAATTAAAAAAAAGACTCTAAGAGGTAGGAAGAGATAGTCCTAACCAGGGAAACTTGTGTGCTGTAAGAGAAGGTAAAAATCTTTTATATCTCCTGACCAAAGCAAAATCATCAAAGCAATGTATTTGGTAATAGTCTTCATTTACCTTTCCCTGCATGTTAAAAGCGAGTTATTGTTGTGAGAAAACCCCTTTTGTCCCGTACCCACTCACCAGCACGTGACTCTGGGCCACTGTAATGGAGTCGATTTATTTCGACTTGCGCTCACCTCTCACTCAGGTAGCGAATCAAGCATAAACCGCACCACAAGACAGTTCCAGCACCCCAAAGTTATCTGCCGCCACCATCTTCCTCAATACTCAAAAAGAAAAATAAATCAGAGGGAAGGACTCTGATGCAAAAATACTTTAAAACACTTAAAAATGCTTACCGGGTTACTTCACTGCTCTCCAGCAGCTACAGGGTTAAAAAATACACTTCTGCAAGGTTATGGATCTGTACAGCGACAAGAACTAATCTTATTAATTGTAATTATAATATTAAACGATTTACAGTGCTTACATAGAAAAAAAATACAATAACAAAGTATATGACATACGCAGCAAACAGTTATAAAATAAAAGGAGAAATTAGAAAGCCCCGACACTTATAATTCTTGATTTCAAATCCCGGGGTAAGGAGATGAGATGGAAAACACAGCTCAATCCAGAAATTGACCCCCAAAATATTAAAAAAGAGCTGACCCTTGGACCCAAAGGGTCTTATAAACCCCACTCAGCCCTCTCAGGTTTTCCCAACCTCCTTCCTAACTATGCTTCATTTCACTGGCTGGAAGATATAATGAGGTGGGTGGACCCTTGATGTCTAATGAGAGTTGTTGCTTACTATCCCCATTAGATGGCAATCACGGACCGTGCTTCTGCGTTGACAGATCGATGAACTCTGTCCATTCAGGGACCTGTTTATGATGGCAATATGTCAGAGGTCAGCCATGCCTGATAAATGATCTCCTTAATCAAGTAGTGATGGGACTTATGTATACAGAACGGTCTAAAACGTAATAAATAAGGATACAGCCCATGTTCTACAAACAAGGGGGTAATAGAAATGTCAAAAGAGACTGGTGTGAGGTTCTGCAGACCTATGCTACAAATTCCATTCCCAAAGGGGGGTGGAGATCATTGAGCTGTGGCAATACAAGCAATGCTGAATACCACTACCAAATACACATAATACATACATACAATTTCTATCACAGTTATAAACCTTATGATAATATCATCGGACATTGTCCTGACACCTCTAGGATGCCTAGGATCCTTATCTCTTGGAGTGGAAAGTGATTTCAAAGAATGTCTCTGGAAGACTTGTCCTGTCCTGAATTATACTGACAATGCACTGTTTTGAATAGACCCGGTGTAACACTTCATTTGCCCTGTGGTGGCGCTGCAGAGAAACTGAAGACGTACTGACAGGTTTTCTCACAGACTACGGCTAATTCCTGGTGGGGGGACATTGTATGTTCAGTTTATTGTCAAGGGACCCTTCTAACATATAAGGATTCTCCAAGGTGGAGAACCCCTTTAAACTTTTTGAGATGAACATAGTAATTGACCACTGTAAGGTTAAAGGGGTGTTATCGTTTGGGCTGTTCAGCTAATTTTCTCAGATTGAGTTTGAAATCCAGGGGCGTGTCTCTCCTGTCAGCAGGCGTGTCTCTCCTCCCAGGAGGCGTGTCTCCCCTCACTGAAGACCAGTGACATCATTTTGTATGAAGCCGGGGATGCAGAAGGTTGTCTGGATATAACAGCTCTGTAGCCTCCTTTCCTTTGTCTCCCTTGAGGCTCCAAACACTAGCAAGCACCTGTCAGATGTCTTAGTTTACACACAAATGACGCTGAAAGCCAGCAGCTTCAACTTCTAGTGGTGTTCACCCAAATTGTACTGACAACAGGCAGAGACCTTTACTCAACTACAAGGACAAATGTCAGCTTCAAGTAAAGATCTCTGCTTCCTGTCAGTGACATGTGAGTGAAAACAATGGGGGTAGAAGCAATCAGCTTTGAGGGAAGGCCCTGCTCAGCTTGTAACTAACTTGGGCTGTTGGTGCAGCAGTAGAGCAGTGAGCAGTGATAGAGTATTGCTTTTACAACGAAGGGGTTTGGAGTTCTAGTCCCCTCACAGAGTATATTTTTTTCCCCCCTAATTTCTACACATATGTAGAGAGACCTAAAATATATATGTCAATCTCTATGTTGATATATATACACATACATAGTTCCCCTATATCATGTCTCATCCCCCAGAATATTGTATCACATATGTTGGAAGAGCTTGGTGTGACTACTGTGAGGACACTATATAGGGGAGCTTTGTGTGTGTATATAAATAAAATTATAGCTGCCTACACATATATTTTCATATCTTTACATATGTGTACAATTTATAAAAGAAAAAAAAAATACTGATGGGACTTGAACTCCTAACTTTTATCCTGCAGAGTGGATCAGCTAAGCACTGCACTATACAAGCAGCTTATGCAGACACAGTGTTGAATCCTTATGTTATACACTACAGATGATGACGTCATAAGGAGGCGGGGCTTGCATTAGCCCTGAGGAACAGAACGCCCTCTTTTCAAAGTAGCAGCTTAAGGACTGGACCTGTGAGGAGGTGAAACAACCTCTTGGCAAAAGCCCTTTAAACAGGCAGTCATTGCCCAGATCATCACCATAGAGCTGGGAGATGTACATAGAGCCAGCAGACCTTGGTTTCACTATCAATTTTAACAGCTCAGAGGGGAGTAAACACAGAGTGTGCAGGCAGCCAATCATAGCGCAGGGGGCGTGGCCGGGGCGTTTCCTCTCTAAGGGCGTATCCCAAAAGGCTGAGTGAAATGTCAGACAGCCAATCACAGTGCAGGGGGAGTGTCTAGGGAATCGACTAGCGGGGCGTTCCGACCAGCAACAGAGCAACAGCAGAAACAGAATACAGATTTACAGAGAAGCTGATATCTGCTAAACCAAGTGACAGAGGTAATGCAACCCAATTACAAAAGTGCTTATTTTTACTGTCCCCATAATCTGAGACATGATCTTTGTAACAATAAAACCCCTTTAACAGCTATAGTGTACATTGTGAAGGCTAGCAGCAGTGTGTTATCTGAAAGACTACAAACCACTCAGAGGATCAAACATATACATGAAGCACCCAGGATTTCCTGAACAGATGCAATGGGGGATAATCTGCAATAGAGATCCAAAGACGACAGGGCAAGCTGCAGAATTTGCAGTATGTCTAGAAACAACTGTATGATGTTTGTAAATTGAACTTGTTAATGCTCCATTTACATGCATTGACTTTTCCTTTGTTTGACGTTTTAAATTAATTTGAATATTTTCTTCTACTTTTTTAGGTTTTTCAAAAGGCAGTGGATCCCGCAACAGTAGCAGAGTTACTGGAAAGTGAGTGGGATAACTCCGATGATTATGATGTGTGGTAGAGCGACCTCAGGCAGTCGCATGCTTCTAAAACTAGGTGGAGCAAAGCAACACGCCACCAAGGTTGCCTGGCCTCGGTGGGGTAAGAGCCATTTATGCATGTCGTCAGCCACAGTAAGTCGTTGGCAGCCAGGTGTGGCTGTTTTCAGCCGTTCCTGGCTTGGCTCTTATCGGGAGTGGGCAATGTGTTGGGTGGGTGCCTACTCCCTGTGTTCCAGGACAGGCTTTTGGCAGGTCTCTGGAGGCCTATAAAAAGCCTGGTACTGCAGGTGATCGGGGGTGTGGCTTGCTGCTAAGGTTGGAGCAAAGCAGAGCTCTGATACCCAGGGCTGAGGAAAGCCTAGAACCTGTACAGTGACAGTACAGATGTGTATTGATGGGGCTGGACATTAGGTCCAGACCATGTGTAGAGAGGGATGGTATATGTTCACTCAGAGGCTGGATGGGTGAGGATTGCTATATTTGTTTGTTTATGCTCATGTGCCTAAATAAAGCTGGCTGAGGTCAGTGTCAAAGGAAAGCCTGTTCTCAGGGTGCCATAATTCACTTACCAGAGCGGCCCAACCCCCAACATAAAACCCTAATTCCAGAGGTCGCCTTTCTTCACATATTTAAAATTTAATAACCGAGGTCAGTTTTCTCCCTATCTAAAACCCCATTTTATCACAGAGCTCAGCTACTCTCCTCTATCATTTTACCCTATTATCCCGAGCTCAGCTTCTCTCCTCTATCATATAAACCCCCCATTTATCACAGAGCTTAGCTCCTCTCCTTCCCCTATAAACTTAACCCCATATTTATTCACCCGAGCTCAGCTTCTCTCTATCAAAATACCCTATTTATCACAGAGCTCAGTTTCTCTCCTCTATCTTTTAACCCTATTTTATCACAGACTCGCTTTTCTCCCCTATCATATAAACCCTATTTATCACAGAGCTCAGCTTCTCTTCCCCTACTTATACCCCTATTTATCACAAAGCTCAGCTTCTCCCTCTTCATATAACCCTAATATTCAGAGCTAGCTTCTTCTCCTCTATCATTAACCCTATATATCACAGAGCTCAGCTTCTTCTCCTATCAATTAACCCTATTTATCACAGAGCTCAGTTCCTCTATCATTTAACCTATATATCAAGAGTTTAGCTTCTCTCCTCTTTCAATTACCATTTATCACGAGCTCAGCTTCTTTCCTCTATCATTTTAACCCTATATATCACAGAGCTCGCTCCTTCCCCCTATCTTTTACTAATAATCACAGAGCTCAGCTTCTCTCCTCTTTCCCATAACCCCATATATCACAGAGCTCAGTTTCCTCTATCCTATAACCCTATATATCACAGAGCTCAGCTTCTTCCTCTATCATAATACCCAAAATATCACAGAGCTCAGCTTCTCTCCTCTATCCTAAAACCTATATATCCCAAGCTCAGCTTCTTTCCCTCTATCATATAACCCATATATCACAGAGCTCAGCTTCTTCCTCTATCATATACCCCAAAATATCACAAAGCTCAGCTTCTTTCCTCTTCATTTTAAACCCCAATATTCAGAGCTCAGCTTTCTCCTCTTCATATTACCTATATATCACAGAGCTCAGCTTCTTCCTCTACATATTAAACCCCAAAATATCACAGAGCTCAGTTTTTTTCTATTATATAACCTATATATCACAGAGTCGCTTCTTCCTCTATCATATTACCCATATATCACAGAGTCAGTTCTTTTCTTCTATATATAACCCTATATATCCAGAGCTCAGCTTCTCTCCTTTATCATTTTAACCCTATATATCACAGAGCTCAGCTCCTCTCCCTCTATCATATTACTAATATATCACAGGTCAGCTTCTCTCCTCTACATATAACCCTATATATCCCGAGCTCAGTTCCTTTTATATTAACCTATATATCACAGAGTCAGCTTCTTCCTCTATCATATAACCCAAAATATCACAGAGCTCGCTCTTCCTTTTATCATATAACCCTATATATTACAGAGCTCAGTCTTCTCTCCTTTATCATATAACCCTATATTTCACAGAGCTCAGCTCCTTCCCTCTATCTAATAACCTTAAAATATCACAGAGCTCAGCTCCTCTCCTCTATCATATAACCCTATATATCAAGCAAACTTTTTTCTTTTACCTTCTTAAATCATTTTTTAAAAACCCCATATATCACAGAGCTCAGCCTCTCCCTCTATCATAAACCCTATATATCACAGGGCTTGCTCCTCTTTCCCCTATCATATAACCCTTTTATATCAAGAGCTTGCTTCTCTCCTCTATCATATAACCCTTATATCACAGAGCTCAGCTTCTCTCCTCTATCATATAACCCTATATATCACAGAGCACAGCTTCTCTCCCTCTATCACATCCTGCTACTAGATAGTGCAGAATAAGCCACCTGACAGGTTCCTTTTCACTTATTTATATTCCCTTTCTTGCAGGTGTACTACTTTTTTTATATGCAGCATATGCCAAAATCCCTGAAATAATAATGATCCATGTTCACGCTCTATTAAATGTCTTGCCTGTTCTGTGTATTAGCTGAAGTAGATTGATATAAAGTAATAATAATGTTTATTTTAATGAACCCTAAAACCAGAAGATTAAAAATAGAATTCATTAATTAACCAAAATTTAAAGGGGTGTTCTCACCATGTGGTTTCAGAGATCCTGCTCTTCACAGCCAGCTTTAGGCTCCACTTTCCTTTCAGGATGTAGTTGGTTCTTCAGTAGTGACTGAGATTCCAGCTCTGCTGTTCCTCACTGAGCCTGTTAGAGGGACATTAGTGATAGAAGGGTCTAAACAGCAGGGCAGAAATCTACAGAGCTCTAAAGGGTTAAAGTTTGTCAGTAAGAGAGATAAACAAGCTCCTGCGCTGCTGATAAGATACAGTAGGGAGTGACCTCACCATCTGGGCCAGGGCTGAAAGAGCAGAGAAAGGTGGTCGGTAACCTAGGGAACCTGTAATAAAAACAATCAGAGATAAGAACAGCTCAAACTCTAGAAAATAATCAAAATCAGAACAGCAATGAATTTGGTAATAGTCTTTATTTACATTTGTCTACATGTTTAAGGTTAATCAATGCGGTGAGAGTACCCCTCTAATCCCTAAAGGAATGATTGTAACTCTGTTTTTTTCTTTTGCTTTTTAAAAAAACCCATAATGGGCTAGATTTACCAGTACTGTCTGATACTTAGTGTAAACTTTGACTAGACAGTCTTACAATGCGCCGCATTTATCATTAATAAAGTGTACACCTGCCATTAGTTGGCTTACTTAAAGGGGTTGTCTCACTACGTTGATTCCTCTTACCTCAGTCCTATTTTCTTGGTTTCATTTTGAATTCAGGGGCGTGTTTACTGGCTTCTACTAGGCTGCATTAGAAACCAGGTCTGTAGCAAAAGCAACCTAGTGGCTGGCAGCCTATCATAAGAGATCAAACAGGTCTGTAGCTATAGCAACCAGTGCTGGCAGCCTATCATAAGAGATCAAACAGGTCTGTAGCTATAGGGACCTGAGGAGCTGACGCAGCCCATACAAGAGGGGATATCTAGGAATAGGTAGGACACTGTAAATGGACACATATTGCAAAGTGACTTGTTTTTGCACAATCTTTAACATAAAAAGCAATCCTTGTAGCGAGACAACCCCTTTAATGCCACGGGAAGCCACAACCCTTTTAGCAAGCTCCTGCCCCATTTGTTGAGCGGGGCACAGAAGTGTCTAGAAATTGTCTAAAACGCATAATAAATGTGGTGTAAAGTACGTTTGCAAGTAGTTTGCCGCAAATTGCATCAGAATTCTGGTCCAATTGCCTAATAAATGTTCCCTATTGCCTTATCAGGGATTTTGGTGGACACATGTAAATTACTGTGGGCAGCTGTGTAAATTTTATATCACGTTATATTTTGCAAGCAATTTTATTTCCTGTGATTGTTGTAATTTATGTTGCTTTTAGTTGCTGTAAAATTTTCTATTTTTACATTAACTTTTCATCTGTATTTTATCACTGAAACGTTACATTCTTATTTTCCAGAGCAAACTGCGGGTTTTGAATTGATACAACTAAATGAATTAGGTAAGGTATTAGCCTAGAATTTCACTTATTGAATTATGTGAGTATGTACATATGACAATACTGATACAGCATATAAAATACATGTTACAGAGTGGAATTAGTGTACGCTGTGTAAGCACTCGCTTGCTTCCAGCCGCTATCTTGGACAGTGCAGGGTATTAATCAGCTTATTTTAGCAGGATATTCTGGTCAGTGGATATGGCACACGGTAAACACGACTCTTGGACTACACAGTATATTTTAAGACTGGCCTCAGCCAGCTTTATTCCTTGGATAAGGTTAAACACAGAAACAAATTTAATCCTAGGCCGTCTGGCCACTGACTCAATACCTGCAGAGACCCTCTCTACCAGAGGTCTGGCCTACCACCAAGCACCACAAAACAACAGTATTCTTACTGTCCCAATGCCAGCCTGGGGGCCAGAGTCTTTTCCTCAGCTTTTCTGCTGCTCCAATGCCATTCTGGTATCTGGAGTAACAGGCTTTTAATAGGTCTCCAGAGACCTGCCGAAAGCTTGACCTGGAATGCAGGAATGGCCTCCCACCCAACACTATATCCATTCCAGGAAAGCCAGCCCATACTAGCAGCTACAAGTGGCAGTAACCTACCGTCACTGAACCCAAAGTGCAGGCTTCCCCCACCGAGACCATGACCTAGGTGGCATGTACCATTGCAGGTCTCCTGCTGTAGTACACTCAGTGGCAGCAGAATGCGACCATCTGAGGTCACTCTGCCACAACTGTCATATGTGCATATTTCTGTGTCAGTTATGGGGTAATTATGCATGCAAAGGTTGCTATAGAAATTTTACTGGTGCACAGTTCACGCAAAAACTACAGATCCAGTCCTGTCCTTGTACAAAGTATACTACAACACATAAAAATGGGCAATATCCTGAACAATATGGACCATATACTGCAATATACACGTACAAAATAATCAGCACAAAAGTGTATGGTTCTAAATCTACACAATTTTATTGAAAAATGTCACATACCGAAAGAAGGGCGCAACATACCTCCCACATCATAAATATATATTGAAAATGGTACACAGTGTGCCCAGCAGTATATATGTATCGAAGATCCAAAAAATACAACCAATATTTTATAATAAACATACTGTATTTTTCAGACTATACGGGTATGTTCACACGGCGTGTTGATTCCATGTGAAAATACGTTATTAGATGCGTGTTTGGATCAGTCTGTCGGACCCAAAACGGACCCAAACAAGTATCTAAGAATGTGCAATGTGATTTTACATTGCTTTTACTTTGAAACACGCATCAGCATTTACACGAGTGATCGCCGCTGCGTGTCTCATTGCGTCTTTCTGATCCGTCTTTCGAATCCGTTCCAGGAATGGGCATGTCAATTCTTGATCCGAAAACCAGAACCCCTTTTTAAAACAAGGGTGGATCCCCCAACCACACGCAAAACACCCACGTAGCTGGATTTGGATACGTTTTGGATCCCATAAAATTTGCGTTTTTTGGATCAATTTTCGGAACAAAACAGAACAAAAACGTGTGTGAGCTCCCCCAAGACCATTTTTTTTCCCCCCAAAAATTTTGAAGAAAAAATGACCGGGTGTCTTTATAGTCCAAATATACAGCTGGCAACGACCGCTAACAGCAGAGAACGGATCTGGCTTCAATCCCTGCTGTTAACACTTTAGACGCCACAGCTATCGCCGCCCACCCCCACCATGTCCCTTTTTTTCACATGTGAGTTTGATCTGTGGAATCCATGGTGCCCACAACACATTATGTGCGGATATTCTTAAAGCATATCCATTGAAAGTGAAGTCCCTGAAAGGGACTAGTGTATGTGGATTACAAGCAGCGATCAGATATACAATGCTAGTTCTTCTATTGCTTGAGTCTTAACTAAACCTACTTCAAGGCAATCTCAAAAGAGACACTTCTTTAATTTTTTTCATGTGTGCAAGTCAGAGACACAGATTAAGAACTGAAAGCTCCTTTCCCGTGAACTGGGAACCCCTTCACACATTTATGCATTAACAACCCTCAGGGCAAAACACCCTGTATTACTGAGCAAAAAAACGTCTATTCTATTAAAGCAGTGTTAATTATTTTTATGAACTGATATGGTACATAAAAACAGGGTCCCCAAGGCCATGTTCACCGGCTTAAAAAAGGACGATTTCATCCGTAATTCCACGCCGGGGTGCGCAAATTACGGGGTGAAAACGTCCCGTCCTTAAAGGGGAATCCACATTTTTCATAAGGAACTATGGATTTCGTCTCCTCTCCCGCTCGGGAATCCGCCGGGGGGGAGAAAGGACATGTGAATTACTAGCACGTAACCGCCCCTGGTAATGCAAGTCTATGGGGGGCAAAATGCCGGGGCCCCCGCCCCCCCCCCCCGCCCCAGGCCACATGGCATAATTGCGGGGCGTAATTACGCCCTGCAAATACACCGTGTGAACCTAGCCTAAGGATACAATCTTCTCACCATACAATGACCTTTCCTGGGAAATCACACTCACCACAATGTCTGTGGGAAAGTAATGATGGGAAAATACAAACCCAAATTTTCATGGGAAAAATTTACTTTTCAAAACCCCTTTGAGTGGGGTGCAAAGCAGTGATGGTGGCTATAGCGCCTTCTCGTCGTACACATGTCCTTTTCACTCTTACATGTATTAGTGAGGGCATGCAGTGATGATGGTCTTAGCGCTCTCTACAGTTTGCAGTACTACATTTCCCGGTACTACTTTTTACATGTATTAGTGAGGGGCATGCAGTGATTGCGGTCTATAGCGGCTCCGCAGGAGTGCTTAAAAAATACATGTCCCGGTACTGCTCTTACAGTAAAGGAGGTGCAGGCAGTGATTGGGTTTCTATAGGCCCTCTACAGCAATGCAGTTACATTTTCCCGTACTGCCTTTCAGTTTTAGTGGGTGGGATTCAGTGTTTGGGTTCCTGAGGCCTCTCTCAGTACAGTGTGGTACACAAACTCCCGTACTGCTCTTTAAGTATTAGTGAGGTGCGCAGTGATTGGTGGTCTAGAGCGCCCTCACAGACGTGCGGGAAAATCAGTCCGTACTGTACATGTATGATGAGGGGCATGCAGGATTACGGCAATATTGCCTCCTAAGTCAGGTGGTACACATGTCCTGACTGCCTTTCATTATTTTGAAGCAGGCATGATTGTGGGTTTTAAATACCCTTTTAAAACAGTGCGGGGACTACATGTTTTGTACGCCTTACATGTATTAGTAGGTGCATCGTGATTGGCTTATACGCCCTCTCATACAGTGCGGTACTAAATGCCCCTACTGCCTTTTTGTTTTAGTGAGGGGCGCAGTGGTTTTGGTCTAAAACGCCTCTCTCAGTACATGCGGTACTAAAATGCCTGTACTGCTTTACAGTATTAGTAAGGTGCAGTAGTGTTTTTGGCCTAGATGCGCCTCTCACACACAGGTGGG
>JAODAL010035248.1:0-43172 GCA_025379985.1 Phyllomedusa bahiana | reverse complement strand
TAAAAAAGTGTCAAATTTGGGTTTTTGTCCATGAAAAGATATAATGCAATATTTAAAAAATGTGGGGGCATACTCACTTTTGTGAGATACTGTACATACTTTTCCTCAAAGAGTTATCAGCAGATTGTGGATGAATCTAATCCACAAATGCAAAATTTAATGCAAAATGTGTTAGGTGGTTATCAGCAGTACCGCAGCTCAGGAGAGGATAGAAGTCTCTGCATCTGTTTCTCAAAAAGCTGCATTGATAGTGTCCAGAAAGTAACGTCTATGGTGATTTCTGAGGGATCCGTCAAAAGGATTCTGTTGAGGATGCCATACATTGGCATCATCACCCATAGGCTAATATGATATGTATTTAATGGATATGTTTTTTTACAGAATCCCATTGGATGGAGTGGCGTAGTTTAAATGGGGTTTCTCACTACAGTGATAAGCTTTAAACAGTAGGGAATGGTAAATAAAGTCTACTACCAAATACATTGCTGTTCCAATTTTACTTCATTCCAGAGTTAAAGCAGATCTTACTTACTGCTTGTGTACACAAACTTCCCTCGGTTACTAACCATCTCTCTCTGCTCTCTTTGCTCTAGCTGCCCTGTCTGACGGTGGTGCCGTCACTCCCTGCTTTTTCTAATTGCATACAGATGTATACTGGTGGGAGAGAGGATAAAAGGAGATTTTCTTGGCCTCTATCTGGCAAAGAAGCTCTATTTACATGTTTAGCGCATACATGGAGAGCTTTCCTGATGTATATACTTGCATGCCCGGCACAGAGGTAGTGTAAGGAAGTCAGCTTTTGGATATGTTTACAGTTTACACAGATTCAATGATCCTCATAAGGACATTTCTTACTAAAGTTAAGTTATTAAGAAATGTCCTTATGAGAACCATTGAATAGCTGTAAATATATATAATATATAATAATATAAATATATCCAAACCAAAAGCTGGCTTCCCTGTCTCAATTAGCCTTGGCTAAATATGGACTGTCTTGCTGTGCCATTACCTTCTTGTCGGCTGGGCAGTTACTTCCATAGCGTGAATGCAGCATGGGAGAAGACCTGTAGATTGGAGTGTCAGCATGCAAAAAGGGAAGATGAAAGTTGTAGGTCTTTGGTTGGGCAAAAAACTTGAGTGGTTAAATGGAGATAAGATGTATAACAGTGCAGAGGATGACTGAAGAAAAGAAGTTTTAAAAAAGAATAAAAGGGTTGTCCACTTTATGTTGACTCTTCTTATGTGAGAGACAGGCAATGTCCTCAAGTACAATAGAAACAGCTGGGCTCACAATCATTTTCTGTTGTTCCTCTTTTCCTGGAATTGTAGTAAGCTTGCTTGTTCTGCCATCTGTTTATTAGTGATCTTCTATTCATAGCAATAACATCTCCTAGACCGTAGAAATCTGCTACTCGTCAGAAGCAAGGAAGTTAGATGGTATACCCAGCAAGCTTGCAGCAATCCTCTGGCACTGCCATTTGAGCTTCTTACATGTATTATCCCTATGCGTCAGCTTTTAGATGATAAAAAGTCTCAAGATGAATTTGAAATTAGGGCTGGCACATTCAAATGCCAAGCTGTGGGGAAATGCATGTCCAGGCCCAATGCACACAATAGAGCATAGGTGTAGATGGCTCTGATACAAAAAAAGCAACCACCAGCCTCCATGCAGAGCACTTTCTGCCAACCCTTTTTCTGACGATCTGCTATGAGTATGTACAGTATTTGAAGATTTCTTTTACTCGTCAGGCGGACAAATCTAAGAACCAGAAAACTTGCAGTGTTACTCTTGATAGGGTATTTTCAAATAACAATACAAAATGCTCATCGGATTCTGAATACTAAAACACAAGAACCCAAGGATTTTTAACTCAGTTATTTTTTGCCTCATTTTTTGGTGTGCTCAGTTTTTGTTTTTGCATCGTAGATCACTATTGAGTTTTTCATGTAATTTATGGTCATTTTTCGTGCCATCCCTTTGACTTCAATAGCAAATTTTCCACTGTTTTCTGAGTGAAATATGGTGGTAGATGAAACATATTCTAAGGTTTTTGAAAAAGCGGCGGTTTTGAAATCCGACCTCAGTTGTGTTGACTACAACAAAGATTTTCTATTGATGTTTATGGGGATGTTTTTACTGTTGGTTTTTGACAGTCGAAATGCATGTCGTGAATGGAGCCTTACTTCTTCAGCATGTACCAGTAAATAGCATTGGGTGCTTAAGCGCCGAATCGGAGTTGGGGCAGTAATAGGAAAAACTGCAGGGAACAGTGAGTGTGCTCTGCCCAACTGGCTACCACTGCATCTGGTTGTGGTTACACATAGGAGCACACTTGGATTAGGCTTTGGTTTAAAAGAGAAACACAGACACAGGAGCCTTCATGTGGTGCTTCTCAATAATAACATCTTGAAATCTGTACACGTTGTGGAAGAAATTAATAAGGTACCATTATTTAAACAGTTTGCTCGACATACAGCCATCTTGTATTCTTTTATATTTGTTTGAAAAGACCTTGATTTAAACAAGATTTATATTTAAGGGAGGATTTATGATTTAACTGGATTCACTTCTTTTATCTCAAATATATATATAGATCATGATCTAATGTATATAGCGTTGCTATAAACCACAAGCAGACAACCAAATTACATTTCTTTAAAAGCTTAGCAACACAACCATATGATTTGCTTTACATATTCTTTCGCCCTTTTTAAGTAAGTTTTGCCAAATATGAATCCGATTGGTCAGTGACGTCTTGTCAGCTAATTATTCTGACATTTCATTGGCATTAGAATGTACGAGGTTGTACTCCAGGGTTTTGCCAATACAAACAGCTCCCAGGAGAGGGAGAATTGAGTAGGCCCACACCAATGGCTATGTGTTGTGTCTCCTTCCGTCTGGTTGGGCTCCAGGCGGTAAAAGTTTCCTCTCCGCTTGGAAGCAACTTACGCTAATTAATAATTTGAATAACACAGGTATTTGGAGATTGGACCCTGTTTGATTGTCCACTTAAATCAGTTTTCTCACCATGCTGTTTCACATTGTCACAGGTCACAGCTTCAGAATCACACTGCCTTTCAGGCTGTGAGTGGTTCTATAGCAGTGATTAGCATAATTAGCTCCTCAATAACTAAGTCATTATTTAATCTTTAGTAAACAAATGCTACAGAGCTTTGAGGAATGAATACAAGTGCTTTTCACTAATTAATTCACCTTTTTAGAGACAAGGAATGTTCCCTCTGACCATGGTGATATCACTTCCTGCTTTCTGTCTAATCAAGATTGATGACCAGGATGTAGGAGCAGGATAGTAACTAGAGAAACCTGTGTGCACTCAGAGAAGATACAACTTATCTTATCTCCTGACAAGGGAAAAGTAAAAAGACCAGTGTATTTAGAAAAAGTCTTCAATTACCTGTCCCTACATGTTAAAAGCTAATCATTCTACTAAGAAAACACCTTCAAAGTTTTGTAATGACACTATGATAGGTAGAATTCACTAAAATAGTCAAAGAAATATAAAATACCAAGATCAGCATTAATAAACAAAAAATCTCTAGCAGAAAAAGCCCAAGTTAAAATTTAAAGGGGTGTTCCCATCTCACACATTGATGGCATAATGATAGGATATGTCAATTTGTAATCGATGCGGGCCCTACATCTAGGAGCCGTGCCTATCTAGGAAACTGTCTCCCAAAAGTCTTCATTTAGAACGTTTGCAAACTACTTTGTTCTTTTCTTTGGGAACTCCAAGTACAGCTGAGCAGTGTGTTCGACTGTACATGGAACTCCCATAGAACTAAATGAAGAGTAGTGCACCAGTGTGAAATACTCACCAATCTGAATAAAGATATGTGCAAGCACACATCATCAGGCTTTCCTATTTACCCAGTGGTACTTGCTATGGTTACACATGGTCGAAATGTTAGGGTTTTTTTTTGTCCAGATTTTTGGATAGAAAATCCATAGTAAAATACAATAGCAGCAATTTTAGCAAGATTGAAACTTGCTTGAAATTAATGATGAAACTCCAGGGATGGATCTTCCATATATCTTATATATACCTATCTGCAACTTGCAATCCTAAAAGCAGTGTTCACTCTTACTGAATCCCGAGACCAATACACAAGGTTGTGTCTTCTCAAAAACTGTGATGTACTGACCCACTTGCTTTTGTGATAATGTAGGGCCATCCTTTTAACACCCAATGCTTGGCTGAGACTGGATTACAGAACAGTATAATAATTCCAAACACACCGGCAAATCCACAACAGAATGAAAAAGCAAAGAGTCAATTTGGTGCAATCGCTTAGTCAAAGTGCTTTTACAGCAGTGATTGGCATATCATCTCTGCTTTTCCTAGCTAATACTGTTACAGTGAGATGAGTGCCTGAGGTTTATAAACTGTAGTGCAAAAGGCTACAGAGCTTTAAGGGCACCACAGTCGGACAGGGGCTGATCAGAGCAATCAGAGCAGCGAGAGTAGGTCAGAAACCAAGAGAAGATTGTGTTCACTAACTAAACACATAGGCTATGTTCACACGGCTTAAAATGGGACGTATTTCAGTCTGTAATTACGCGCCGTAGTGTGCGAATTACGGCTGGAATACGTCCCAGTCATTACGGTAATCCACAGTTCTCATAGAGAACTATGGATTACGTCTCCTCTCCCTGCTCAGTGAATCCGACATGGGGAGAGATAAGTGACATGTGAATTACCAGTGGCGTATACGCGCCGCTAGTAATGATAGTCTGTGGGCCGGCAAGGTGCGTCCCGCTCCCGCCCCGCCCCCATCCACACGGCGTAATTGCGGGGCGTAATTATGCCCCGCAAAAAAAGCCGTGTGAACCTAGCCATACTTGCCAACTCTTCTAGAATATCTGGAAGAGTTCTGGAAAACAGAGAGCTCCCCGTGCAGATCCTTCACATATTCAACTTTCCCCTTTCTTGCACCTCCCTCTACAACCAGGCACCATGCTGACAACGTTCTGACAATTGGAGACATCAGGAAGATGTCAGCAGCTGCACCTGAGGATGCGTCCTATATAATTGGTTGTGGAACAATGTTAGCCTCCTTGTAATCTTTCTGATATACCTTCTCAAAAGTTGGCAAGACTGAACGGGAATAATGATGGAATAATAATAATTGTTATTATTATCACGGCATCAACTTCCTCACTGTATGTGGGTTAAATTGTATGTTTAACAGTGCTGCTTGTTTTTAGGTCATGTCAGACTGTTAATACAGTGAACTGATACAAAAAATACATAGAAGAGACAGGGGAAAGATGTAAGGGTGTACCCAAAAATGTTCCTTGGTGGGGGTGATATTCCTGAGTTGCCTCTACTTCTAAAGCTCAGTGCTTGGTAGATTGCCAGTCCCTCTCCGTCCAACTTGGCTGCCTTTGCTAAAAGCCATGATCCATCCTTCTCCTCTACTTATAACAACTAGAAGCTGAAATGAAGGGACAACGTGCACAGTCCTGAAGCTCGAGAAAATACTATTGTGGTTCTTTCTCTCTCTGTACTTCAGTCCACTCTGGCAAGCTCTTTTTCTCATCAGGCTCTGCCTGGTTGGAAGGTAGTAATGGAAGAAAACAAAAACAACTGTACTGCACACAATATCAGGCACATAATTAGAAAATGTAAGACAGGGGCAGGAAAAATATCAAAGCCCAGGTAAATCCCCAGAATAAATTCAAACCTTAAACCAAACCCTCTACCAGAGACCAGACCATTAGTAAACCCGGAATTTAGACAAGATCCTAAATAAACTCAAACTCCAGACTAGAACCCTAAGCTAATACTAATCCCACACCAGAAATTTATTCAAACCTCAGACCAGATCCTTAAACAAATTCATACTTAATTAAAATCTCACGCCAGATCCCTAACTAAATAAGGCCTTTTGAACAGACCCCCACATAAATCAGACCTCAGACCCTGTAAATAATTCAAGCTCTCTAACCCCAACATGAATACAGTCTGATCCAGACCATTACAAACGTTACTCTGTCTGCTTTCATCCTTTTGTCTTTTCTTTTCTGGGCATAAATATCTCAGCAATGCTCGTAATCAAACTAAAAACAAGACCTATTTTGAGCATTGATAATCTATTACTATTTTCGGCGCTTCCTGTCATTTTGGAGGCCAGCAAATCAGCTCAGAGCATAGAGCAGGGTGAGCTAGGTGTTTAACGTCATGACTGTGATGTGTATGGTTGTCATTGGCTGGAAAAATCACATGACCTCGTTTTGCATAGAACAGAGTTTCCTGTTCAGCATCAGTCTTTCAGTGTGTAACACTAGAGCAAGAAGTGTGCTGCGTGTCTCTCAATACAGCTCAGCTCAGAGACACAGTTCTTCTCTCTATTCATACAGACAACTATGCTTTTAGCTGTGAACATTAGAATATAGGTAGATTAGAGAAATTCAGTTCTTATTTAGTTAGACACAGACTTTTAAAGAAGCATCTAGTGCTGTCCAGCCACGTGGGGTGGGGGTTCCAGATGGACAGACAGGCTTTGGAAAGGAGGGTGTATATTGTGCAGCCCAGACTCTGCTTTGAACCTGCATTGAAATGGCATTTTTTTACCACTTTTTGCCCAGCACACCTCGCCCCTTAGGAGAAATTGTACCTTTTATTTTGTGCATCCCCAGTTTTTTTTAAATAGCCACGTTTGTTATTAAATTTGGATCAGGACATTTTCTAGTAACTGTTGGTGTATTTCATTGGTGCTCAAACACCACCTTTTGCGATCGTATAGATTTTAATAGCTGTATTTGCACTTTGGTGCACCCAGTTCTGTTCAAAGAAGCCAAACTTGTACTTAAATTTGGATACAGAATTTTCTGAGTAATGGTTGGAGTATTTCATTGGTGCGAATAAACCACTTTTGTTATGCGTATAACTTATAAATTGCTGCATTGCTACTTTGGTGCGCCTCCTGTTTTGTTCTAAATTAGCAACTTGTATTAAATTTAGATCAGAATTTTCTTGTAACTGTTGGTGTATTTATCGGTGCAAAAACCACGTTTGTCTATCGTATTTATTTATAACTTTTAAATAGCTGTTTTGCACGTGGTGTGGCCCCAGTTTTTTGCCAAATGCTCGTTTTGTACGGACTATTGTGAAGTAAATTTTTCTAGTATCTTGTTCTCGTTTGTCAATGCTGCAAAAACCAATTTTTATTTATTGCGCTCCGTGAATCTCAGTTAGTTTCGGCACAGATAGCGTAATTGTATGATAGGTTTTGTTGAATAACTATCAAAATCTTAGTCTATGGGCAAGTAGAAAATCCTGGAATGAAGGAAAAGGAAAACACGTTGATTTTGTCTTCGTTTTCTTCCATGCAGACGCTTTCACAGGTATTCGGATAGAAACAATTCTGTTTCTAATCCTTGTTGGTGTTAGAAAATTAGAGGGATTTATGAATAGTGTGATTTCCGTCATTTTTTTTCATTAATAGACTGTTCAAAATATCTCTTCCATAACTTTTTAAATATTTATATCTTTCTGAACATTAGAGCGAAATGCAGGTGGTAACGTCGAGCAAAGAAGGGATGTGAGACATGGGGGTGACGGTATGAGAGAAGGTGCTCCGTCCAGTGCTGGCAACAACACGGCTTAGCCTGCGATCTTTGGTGCAGGACCGTCAGGGCTGTTCATCGCTGGGTCAGTGCCCTGTGAATCTCAGTAAACCGAACCAGCGTCGTCAATCTGTTTCTTAAGCGGTTTAATGACTGCATCCAGTTGTCTTACCTTAGTGCCTCCCAGTTCACGGCCTCAAATGTCATCATCTCATCGTCAGCCATCAGTCCAACATGAGCGGAAAGGCAGCCACAAATAGAGTCAACTCGTGTTACCACCACGGTGGATAATCCCATTTTCTGAGATTCTCTTTGATTGAAAAAATGCGGTGTTTTTGGGGTAGAAGTAATTTCACAAGATCAGGAGGCCAAGAGGAGGTTTTGGTCTGCTCTGAAGCCACAATTGGCTGTTGACCATGAGGAGGAGAACGAACCGGTCAATCGGCAAAAATACGGGCGGTCGGACACAAGCCTTGCTTGCCTGTTGCTTGTAGCCGGCAGCTCAGATGCAGAATGTCTGGGACGAGGAGAGTCACCTGTGTTGTGATGATGGTGACGACATTGCGGATATCCAACGTGGTCTTGCAGCGAATTTGCTTGCGAGCCTCATCACTGGATGAGGAGAAAGACGATGGGGGTAGTGTCAGTATGGGTCCGCCTCAAAAAGGGTGAGGGGCGTTCGCACATGTCTCGCTGAGGTTATTCGCCAACCCGATCAGCTGGGGGAAACACCGCTCCATGCTTATCGCTGGCGAAAGGTCCAGGACCTCTCAAAGTGGGCCTTTTCGAGCTAGCCTTGATTTCCTGAGCGATGGTTCATATGCTGCCTTTGCGTAAAAGATCAGTTGAGGGAAGAAGAATCTTAAGGTTCCACCCACAACATGTCTAGTCACATCAGCGAAATGACTATGAGTTGAAATGGAAGGGAACCTTGGCCAAAATAACGGCCAAACGATCCCAGGCTTCAACATGTCACCACCCTCTGTATCTGCCTCCTCCTCCTTCACCACAACCAAGCATTCCTCAGCTCCCATGTCTCTCAGAGTCATGAGCAACGGATTCCAGCTCCGCATCTGACTCCACCCGTTGCCGAGTACACCAATCACCCAACTGCGACCCCATTCTACCCCCTTCACTCTCCACTAGTTTGACCCTGCACACATACAGCGGGCCGTCTAGCAGCCAGCCCTTCCTGTTTACCAGGTTTGGGCACGCAGAGAAGACAACATCCGTTTAACCAAAACCTTCCCAAAGCCAAAAGCATGAATGTCGGCATTTGCCTGGCTTTTGGCCTTGGAAAGTTTGCATTCTGTCTGGTGGACACAGATGGGTTCCACACGTCATAGGCCCGTGCCTCGCCCCCAATACAGATGAGAGCAGGCATTTCTTTTCCAGAATAGCCATCCCTGGCCCTGCCCAGCACGTTCATGTATTCTAAAATTTCAAGCGCGTTGTCTGCATCTGTGTCGGCAAAGTCCATCTGACACCGGACACTTCGGGGACTATTAAGCACGCCAAAGCAGGCTGTATTCCGTGAAAGCTCACTAGGTTGTAACGCTGGCTCTCAGGCTCAGTGCACTCTCCTTCAAAAAACGAGGGATGGTGCAGGAATCTTTTCCCACAAGGTCATCTTGGTAGCATCACGTGCCCATAGAAACCAGGCCGTTGATTTGGTTGAATTAATCATGTCTTGGAGACCGTCAACCCCAGGTCAAGGGCTGTGGCGGCTATTCGACAACGGAGACGATCGGGCTGATGGGTGACAAGAACCTTGTGCCAGGCAGGTGGTGATGCGATAGTGGTCGAAATCTCTGGCTGCCCTTAAGATCGGTGGCTGGTGCACTTCCCTTGCCTGGCACACGTATGCACCTCATCGTCCTGAAATTTCTAAAGCGATACCGGTTTGGGATGGCCTGATGAGGAAGGCTCGAGGTCTGAGCTCACCATTTCCGCCGTTCGCAACCTGCTTCGTCCTGCCTGGCTGCTTTGCAGGTCTGCTCGGCCTCCCCGTCAACCGTCTAATTGTTGACGTTGCAACACGTGGAATTCCACCCTCCCCATGCTCCAGTGATTGTGGCAGCAGTACAATGCCATACGCAGTAAATTTGACCACTTGATAGCAGCGGTGCAGACATCGGGCGTTTTGAGGCCACGAGGTGTGGAGCAGTGAAGAAGAGCTCTCACCATCCCTTGCCTGTTTTTGAAGAAGCCACCAAAAATTGGATTCAGTGTGGACAATGCATTGCAACATGAGACATTGTGGTGATCTTGTTCTGGAACGATCGTTGGGACACTCTGAACAGCTTGTTCACACCAGCGTTCGGTGGAGGGATGGACACAGATTGCGGACACTGAAGCCTTTCTTCTTAATCTAGATAGCCCCGAAGTTTCACAAACATTTCAGTCTTCAGTAGCAGTGGTTCAGGGTCCAGTCCAGGGCTAGTATAAGGTGGGCCTCAGCTCTCAGGGTACGAACCTGAGGCAATGTCATGGCTGTGTTTGAAGCTGAGGCGAGAAAAACGGAGGAGGTGGAGGGATGAGGTATTCCCTGGACACGACGGTTCCGACGTCCTGCCTTGAAAAGAGGTTGCACGGATTTGTGGCGGAGGAGAAGATGAGGAAGATCGGTTTGGCTAGTTGCCCTCGACCCAGGGCTTTGGGTAAATTCCAGGCTCCTATCTCATCACATGTGCTTGATCGCGCCATTTTCCTCCAAACATGTCCTCAGCATTATGACATCAAATCTGAACAACAGTTTACTGGGTGCCACATCGCGGTGTAGGTGAAACTCTGCACTTTCCTTCACCAAACCACAAATAGAGATTAAAATGCAGGAATTGGAGGAGGACCGTGTCTGATTGATCAACTGGAGACCTTACTGTTGCGTTTCTGCTTCACGTTCTTCAAATGTCACCCGGTTGGAAACAAGTCAGAAAGTGACAGCAGTAGAGTGCCAATAGCCTCAGCAGCGCCGGCATTATGCAGAAGCCTAATGGGAGACCTCTGGCGAAAACTTTATTTTCCACCTCCCAACGCTTGTAATGCAGGGCACACATACAAACACACATCAGTGACGACCTTATGATCTGGTGCACGACTATCTGCGTCATCAAACACCGAGGTGTTTGGGATATGTTCGGACACATCGTCTTTTGGGTATCCAAAATGGATGAATGGGCCGAGCTACGCTCGCCACGACATAGAGGTTGCGTTCCTGCCCAAGCAGCCGAGTGTCCTATCTGAGCGGACCTTCAGTACAGCTGAGGAGTCATTAAGACAACGCATTCTGGCTTTCCACAGATAATGTTGGATCATTTACTTTCATCAAAATAAATCGGCATGGATCCTTGATGATGTTGTGGCTCCAATTGCCGAGGTCACCGATTAGTTGCACGTGTCTACTGCCCATTATTCCTCTTTCAAACAGAAAATGGGCCTCTTGAATTTTTTTCTTTTAAATTATCATATCTTACTGTAATTTTTATTCTCAGATTCCCAAAAGGTCATTTTGTGGTTTTTGCGGTGAGGAGACTGTTAAAGACACCAATTGCTACAAGGTTTCATGAATATATAATAACGTATTCCATTTCTCACTTCATGTTTAAAATTTTTCGCACTGGTCAATGGTTGTGGGGTCATGGTGCTGTGAGCTCTGCTATAATCAAGTCCTTTGGAAACAGGAAAGTGGATTTAAGTGGCTATTTCTCCCTCACAATTTTAACTTTGGCTGAATAAGTCATTTTATATTTTTTGAGTCAGGATTGCTGTGTAATGCAGCTATTACTACAGGTCCTGTTATAAAAAATGTGCGTTGCTAACTAGTCATTTGTTCTTCACAATTGTCAAGCTTGCCAAAGCGGATTAAAGTTTTGAATTTTTGGGGGCATGTTGCTGTGAAATACAGTATACTTACAGGTCCCCTATTATATAACACATGTGGTTTCTAAAAGACTTTTTTCTTCACATTGTAACAGGGGCTTAAGGGGGTGATGTTTGAAATTTTGGGGCATTGTGCTGTCAAAAACAGGAATTTGTAGGACACTGTTTATGGACATATAGTGCAAAAATGACTTGTGTTTGCAAGATCTGTAAAAATAGCTTGCAATCATGAGTGAGACAACCCATTTAATACAATAAAAAAAAAAGAACGTGGGAGAAACAAAAGTACGTGGTGGAATTCCATCCTATTTTAAAATTGTGTTTTCTAGAATTAAACTACATAAAAAATTTGCCTGTACAAATAGCTATCACTATTCCTCTTAATGGTTCAGTGGGGTAGATTGAGACTTGAACAGATCGTAGTTATTCAGAGGACATTGTTGTATGGAGCACATTCGCAACCAAGATCAGAGACCAATTTCCTCCAACAATTGAGTAAACGAGAAAAAGAAATGCAAGAAAAAGGGATCCTGGGTGGAAACAGGAAGGCGTCTGCAAAATCCGCATTTCCAAGTGAACGCTCATATTGGTCCGCACTCATACGGCCGGGCAAGCAGCTTCTGTAGAGGCAGACATTTCTTAAGCGCTACCAGGTCTTGATGTTTTCTGAGGAAGGTCACACTTCCGGGTTCCGCACAGGTTTCAGCATGACTGTTTTCGTTTGCTGCGTCATAAAAGAATTTTGCGTGTTAATGGATGACGGACGCAGCCTGGCTCTCACCGCACCCCACTGTAACTCGGGCCCGCTAGCTGAACCTGCGTGTTTTAGATGACGAACACAGCCTGACTCTCACGCAACAACTGTAACTCCAGGCCTGCTAGCTGAACCTGCGTGATCCAGGTTTACAGCATTCACCCACCTTGATCAGTTTTAATATGTTCCTTCAAAACCCTCTTGACAGTTTAGGGAATGCAGGATTTTCAAAACAGGCCTCGTTTGACCTATCTGGGGACATATGTTTTACGTTTGCTTTCTCCTTTTTATTGTATTGTGTGGAACAATGTCTCAGCAAGATGGCAAGTGCTCTAGCAGCAGCAGGACAGGCTAGTCAATGTCCAGTTCAATTAAATGGGGTTGAAAGACTCCTTTTTCCGGCACTTTTTTTAAACTGGTGGGTCAGACAGGTTTAATGGTCCCTACTGCAGTCCAGGACAGGTATAGTCCAATGTCCAGTTCAACTAAAATGGTGGTTGGGAAAAACCTCCTTTTTCCGGCACTTTTTAATCTGTGGGTCAGACAGGTTTAAGGGTCTTTCTGCGTTCCAGGACAGTGTAGTCAATGTCCAGTTCAAGTAAATGATGGTTCAAATATACTGCCTTCTGGCACTTTTAATTTGGGGTCATGCAGGTTTAAGGGTCATGCTGTGGTACAAGACAGGGATAGTGAATGGTCTGTGACTTTTTTTCTGTGACTTTTATAAGTTAATTGTCTTGCCTAAGATGTAGCATGTATCAGGGTTTACTGTTGTGGATGTTAATTCCAGCTTCTCCAGCCCTGTTTGGGTGTAAGAATGAAGGTGTTCCTCTCCCATAGACTTTAATGGTCCTCGGCGATAATCTGTTGTCGACTATCGGATATTGTTATGATAATTGCCGATATCGATTATCGAATCAATAACGATAGTTGACACAATCGCTCATCACTAGGGCTCCAATGACATATGGAAAATCTTCAAGACATGTTGTGGGCTTAGAAGCTGTGTCAACACCATCTTCAGCAGGAGTCAGCTATAATGCATACTTGCCAACCTTTGAAAGTGACCTTCAGGGAGATCTAGATCTGTGGTAATTTGCATAACCGCATCCTTTTTTTTTATAAAGACCCCTCTATGCCCTTTTAAAAGGCCACACCTACGACATCCAGTTGTGTAATGGCTCTGGAAGACAGCTAATTAAGGCTATGTTCACACGGTGTAATTGCGGGGACGTATTTCGCCTGCAATAATGCCGTGTGCTCGGGAGTGGGGGCGGGGTAGCTGGCAGCCCGCCGGCCCCATAGACTTTCATTATTCATGGCGCATATACGCCGTGAATAATTGACATGTCACTTCTATCCCCACTCGCTGTATTGTGCGAGCGGGGAGAGGAGATGTAATCCATGGTTCTCTATGAGAACTGTGGATTACCATAATGACTGTGAAGTATCTCGCCCCATATTTAGCACAGTATGGCGCGAAATACGAGGCAAGATACGTCCCAGTATAAGCCATGTGAACATAGCCTTAAGGGGTTTGCTGTCACCCAGCTTTCCTAGACGTTGGATAGCCTATTCAGCGTCCAGAACAGCTGGGAGAGGCTGTCAAACTGTGCCTGAACCTAAACCATTAGACTATGACAAATATTACCACCATAAAGTGACCATATAGTGTTGTAAACCAGTGTACACAGGCTCTGCCGACTTTATAATACCACTATACAGTGACTATATAGTGGTAGATAACAGTTATACACAGACTCTGCAGACTGTATATTACCTCCATACAGTAACCATATAGTGGAAGGTATCAGTGTACACAGGTTCTTCAGACTATATACTACCTCCATACAGTGGCCATATAGTTGTAGATACCAGTGTTCACAGGCTCTGCAGACTGTATATTACCTCTATACAGTGACCATATGGTGGTAGATATCAGTTGTACACAGTAGTAGATAGTAGTATATACAGGCTCTGTAGACATGTGAGTGATTTCAGTGAAGTTACATACAGGGACTCACAGCAGATATCTTCTAGAACTCGAGTTGTTCACTTTCCCTTTTCCTCTGCATCCTTTCCAGACCTCCATGATGACTTCTCCCAGCCACAACTCATCCCTGCATTTACCACAGAAACATCTTAGAATTAAAATTTTTCCAGTTCCTCCCCATCTGTGCTCCCCCCTCAGTACAAGTTATGAGGTGATAGGTGGAGATGGTAAGGAGTGATAGGTGGAGGTGAGGGGACTATGGGGTAGTAGGTGGAGAGGTTATGGGGTGTGTGGTGGTGTGTGGGGGGGGGGGGGTTATAAGTGGAGGTGAGGGGACTATGGGGTAATAAGTGGATATGGGGTGGTTATGAGATGTTTGGTGGAGGTGGTGGGTGATAGGTGGAGATAAGGAGGCTATGGTGTGATAGGTGGAAGCCCCACATGTAGGAAAACTGAATGATTCCCTAATCCCCCACTTGTGGCATCCACTTTTCCTATCATTTGATGGGGTCAGGGCCTCACCCAGCTTTTCTGGGTGCTCGATAGTCTATGTACACAAAAGGTGGGTTGTCTACTTAATAATAAAACTTAACCTTTAATAAGTATATCATCAAACCATAATCTATAACATAAACAATAATATTAACTAATATGAGCCTACCTATCAAAAAGTAGGGTAACCGCCCCAATAATGGCCAACTGAATATATTACTATCAACATTGTGTCCATCACATGTGAAAGATTATATTTAGCCTACAATATTTTAAGTATCTGTTTTTGATATAGCTTTGTCAATATATGTCTTAGTATTAAAGAGACAAGTCTTGAATTGTCTAAGAGTCCCCTATGAACCCCAATAACTTTGTGGGGGGAAATGTGTAGTACAGAAACAATGGGACAGAATATCGTGACTATTTTTTGCATCTGATTGGTTAGATGTTATAGCTATATCTAATATTGGATACTTATTAATCGTTTATAAGAGTAAAACATTGTAGGATAAACGATCAGGCACTTTATGGAGGTTTTGTTGTGATAGAGGATAATCTAGTCCAGGAGAGTTATTCATATAGATAAATTGTTAGATATTATCTGTATACATCTGGTTGCTTTAGGATCCGGGTGGGATTGCCCTTATCGGGGTGGTTACCCTGCTTTTTTATAGGTAGGCTCATCTTAGCTAATATTATTGTTTATGTTATAGATTGTGGTTTTATGCTAGACTTATTAAAGGTTAAGTTATTATTAAGTAGACAACCCCCCTTTCGTGTACTTTGTCTAATTTTGGAGTTGTCACCAAAATATTTGAGGTTAGCCTAAACCCAGATTTGTTAGGCAAAAAGTAGTGACTATATGCTCTATAGTCTATCCAGCTTCCAGGAAAGTTGTTTGATGTCCCATTCCCTACAAGTGGCATGCAGTTTTCCTATCTTAGAAAAGCTGGGTTCAACATATGGGGATGGGCATCACCCACCTTTGCTAAGATACCAAATTTGTGTGCCCATCATTCCCCCCACTTTATACCATCCCTCCCGCACTTTGAAGCTCCACCACTCTAACCCCCTCCCTCACCATCTACTCTAAAAAACCTACCCACCCCCCTTTAACCCCCCTCTTTGACACCCACTCTAAACCCCCTACCTCTCTCCCTTCTCTAAATCACAACTCCCCCACACAAATCTAACCCCGTTCCCTCACTCTAGACCCCCTTACCCCACTTTAATACCCCTTTGTTACCCTCACACTAAACTGCCCCTCCCTCACTCTAATACCCCTCCCTACAGAGATATACTCACCAGTCTTCTGCCACCAGCCAGTCAGTGCACTGCAAGGGAGAGAGAGCAAAGCTTCATGACTCTGTCCTCTCTTCCCAGTAATCTACTGGGGATGCTGATCTGACAGCATTTGGCATCGGATGCTATCAGAAGAACTGAGCAACAGTGCGGTAAGCTTGAGTTTGATGTGCCCTGCCATCACTTCGTTTACCATTGCAGATCTCTGCAGCCACTGCCCCCAATGATGGGAGCGGCCACAGGTCCCCTCCAGCTGCGCCCACCACAGTTGCTGCCGCCGCCTGACTTGGTGGGGTAGGGTCCGTATGCAGCGGCAGCAGAGACTGTGGGGGGAAGTGTAGAATAAAAAATAAACATTAAAAATCACCCTGCTGCCACCATCAACCCCAGCACTCATGGCAGCATGTCATGACGCGGTCTGATGCCACTTGTATCTAAAGACCTTGTCCTGGGAGTGTGGGAGGTCTCCCTTATTTGTAGGAGTCTCTTGCATGATTCAAGAGGGTTTTTAAGTGCAGCCAATGCAGTAGCTGGGATCTCCGATGATGCCTCGGTCAGTAGGGTTTGTGGGATGTAGGTGGTTGAAAGAGCGAGAGTGTAATGTGCCAGATGCAGAGGCATCAAAGATGATGTGTTTGATTTCATTGGGATTTAAGCTTACCGGTGGTCTGCTGGGATTAATAGAGCACCTGAGGTCTAGACAGGCTTTACTCATTGTGCTTACTTTACGCTCCAAAACAGTTTCACAAATCACAATAGACAAGTTTCTTGCCCACAGGAGGATGCACAGCAATTGCCTTGCAGCAAAACAGGATCGGCTTGCTACTATCAGGCCCAGGCTCATTTCAGCAATAAGGCCTGGGACTGTGAGTTAACCTAGTAATGCTATACCTGATGGTTATCTACTAGACCTTCTAGTCATTATAACTTTTTTCTTATTGAAAGTTCCCTGTACTGTCTCTCTCTCTATCTACCTTGTTATCTCTTTATCTTAGTTTCTCTCTGCTTCTGTGAACAATATGCTTTGCCTTCAGATCTGGTGTAGCTGGCCCTTTATCTGCCCATGCTCCATTGAACTAAATGAGGCCATTTCCTAAATTTGGAATACATATGTCAAACTGTTCGATGTTTCAGTACTTTTTGCACAACTTGCTGATCTCTAACAAAGATGGCTTAACTAGAAATACAGCTTTCCGGTTGTCTAGCACACAGACCATATTGATGTAAACAGTTACAAATGGTCTGCTGGACACTTGGTTGCCTCTCACCTCCCTTAAAGTGCCTGGAGTTGTGTGGCATTCATCATCCGATTCCACAGGGCATTGTTTATAATGAAGTGGTCATCAGTGTGTGATGTAGAATGTCCACCTTTTTGCCTTTCTATGACTTTTCCAGTCTCTCTGTATTTCTGTTGCAACCTGCTCATGACACTCTGTGACACTCTAAGCTCAGTGGTCACTTCCGTCTGAGAGCATCCTGGATCGGGGTGAGGCACTGGATGTCATATATTTGGATTTTTCTAAAGCATTTGATACTGTTCCACATAAAAGGTTGGTAAGTAAAATAAGAATGCTTGGACTGGGGGAAAATGTGTGCAAGTGGGTAAGCAACTTGCTCACTGATAGAAAACAAAGAGTGGTAATTAACGGTACATATTCAGACTAGATCCCTGTTACTAGTGGGGTACCACAGGGCTTAGTATCGGGCCCTATCCTCTTTAAAATTTTCATAAATGTTCTTACACAGGGATTGCACAGTAGAATATTGATCTTTGCAGATGATATTAAGCTCTGTAAAGGAATCCACACAATAGAGGATAATGTGTTATTACAAATGGATCTGGATAGGTTGGAGGCCTCGTCAGAGAAGTGGAGATGAGGTTTAACAAAGATAAATGCAAGGTTATGCACATGGGGAAGAGAAATCCATTACATGACTACATGTTAAATGGAAAAAGGCTGGGTAAAAGTGACATGGAGAAGGACTTGGGAATCCTGGTGGACAGTAAACTTAATTGTAGCAGCCAGTGTCAGACAGCAGCAGCCAAGGCTAATAGGTTGTATTAAAAGGAGCAAAGATGCACATGATGGGAACATTATTCTCCCACTATACAAGTCACTGGTTAGACCACACATGAAATATTGTGTACAGTTTTGGGCACCAGTACACAGGAAAGACATTGTAGAGCTTGAACAGGTACAAAGGCGGGCAACAAAAATAATAAAAGGACTGGGTGGACTACAGTACACAGAAAGATTGGCAAGATTAGGGTTATTTAGTTTAGAGAAAAGACGGCTTTGGGGGGACAAAACAAATATGTTTAAATATATTAAGGGCCAATATAGAGATCTCGCTAAAGATTTATTTATACCCAGGACTGTATCTAGAAACAAGGGGCATCCTCTACGTCTTGAGGAAAGAAAGTTTCTACATAAACATAGAAAGGGATTCTTTACTGTAAGAGCAGTGAGACTGTGGAACTCTCTGCCAGAGGAAATTGACATGGTGAATTCACTAACAGAGTTCAAGAAGGGTCTGGATGCATTTCTGGAGCGTGATAACATAACAAGTTATAGTGACTAGGATTCTGAAGAAGATCTGGATACATTTCTAGATGTAATATAACAAGTTATAATGACTAGGATTCCGGAGGGTGGTCGTTGATCCAGGGATTTATTCAGATTGCCAGATTGGAATCAGGAAGGATTTTTTTTCCCTAATATGAGGACAATTGGCTTGTACCTCATGGGGGTTTTTGCCTTCCTCTGGATCAACACTTTAACACTTTAGCAACACTTTAACAAATGGGCTGAACTGGATGGACATATGCTTTTTTCGGCCTGACAAACTATGAAGCCTCGCAATGGCAAGGTACTGTTTATCAATTGTAAGGTGTTGCCACACCAATATAAAAGGAATAAAACTGTTATGTACCCAAATATGATACAAATGAAAATATCAACTTATACCGCAATTAAAATGTTTTCACAATGCTCCATGAACAGAAAACAAAAGTTATGGCTCTCAGAATATTGTGACATAAAATGTGATTATTTTTAATTGCTTTTAAGTGATCAATATGAGTTATGGATGTGAGGTATAGCATGTAAAAAAGAGTTATTGTCTGTATAAAAGGGGTGTAATACGTAGAAGAGCCTGCATGCTTCTTTAAAGACAAATCGTTGAATGTACTCTTCTCTTCAGGTTCTATTTACCACTGCCCTGCAATGGGTCCAGACACTGACAAAAATTAAAGGGGTTTTTAACACAAAGTAAAAATCCCTGCATAGGTTGCTCACAGCTAGCTGTGAACTGACTCTCCATTCACTTCTATGGAAGTTACGAATATAGCCGAATGAATGTGCTCAACTATATTCTGGAATGCTACAGAAGTGAATTAAGAGGATGGCCACAAGCGCCACCTTACTTTTTATTTTGTGAACACATGCATATATCATGGTGTTTAACATTCAGACCCAGCAGCAGCAACCTAAGAGCACTAAAAGACTGCAAATCGAATCCAGTAACAGCCTATATATAAGATAAAATCTTTATAGGCATCTGGGGAATCCAATCCTGTGAGACTATTCTCTGTGTGTGGCAGCGAAGAGCTGCTTTTACAAAGACACAACCATCTAAGCCATTTGTGCTGTAATCGTCAAACAGAGCAGATGTTTGTAGAGAGTCCTTGTAAGCAGCCTCTACTTAGGCCTAAATCCTGAGGATGAATTGGAGAGAAGGCAGAGAGCTCAGGTAAAGGCCTTTTGCTGAACACTTTACCTTAAGGTTAGGCCAGAGGGAAATACAGTAAGGTTGCAATAGGTCCCTTGCAAGTCACCTGCAAGACTCCTTCATGTACCTTTTTAGGGGGAGAAGGAGGCGAAGAAGGCCAGAAATTTGCTTGTCTGAGGTGAGAAGCATAGAGACAGGATAAAAAAGGTCATCCCTATCAATTTCTACAAATCTTAGCAAGATGCCAAAACCTGAAAGGTGAACAGAGAGGAGGAGTCCTGTGGACTCGCCTATCTGTGTCACTCCCATAGACACTGGGTGAGGAGGCAGTGTGCATGTTTAATCTCTGCTCCATTCAAATACTCTCTCACTGTCTGATCGCAGGGAGGAAGAACCACATACTTGGGGCTCCTTTTTTAGGGATCATTAGGGGTCAGATATTTACCACTATCAAACATGCACACTGTTGAGTTTACAAAGATTGGCTAGGAACACAGGACCCTCCTTGTTCAAATCTGTAGATAAAATGAAAAATGTCCTCTGCAGTAAAAAACCCTTCTATCAGCAAGGAACAATCACCACAAAGGTGCAGAAACTGAAGGGAGAAACTGCTGTCCTGGAAAAAAGGAGACCAAGAAATGTCCCTTTTAAGAAAAGAAAGTCTGAGGCCAAACCTGTGACAGAAAGAGGAGGAAGAGGATGAACACCCAATGGGTTTCTGCAGACCAACTAGACCTTGGAGTCTTTACAGAGGATCCACGAGCCGGGTTTCATCTTTGTTGAGAAAGCTGAGGTTGTGTACGATCTGAAAGATAAAGGGGTTGCCTGTAAGTTTCTTAAAATAAATCTATGCTGGTGCTGCAGTAGTGAAATAAAAAAACTTATATTCACATATGTCCTCACTTCCATTCCTCTGTCCGCTGTCTACCGTGTTTCCCCAAAAATAAGACATCCCCCGAAAATAAGAATTAGTGCGATTTTTCTTTTTCAAGCTTAGAAATATAAAGCCTCCCCTGAAAATAAGACCTAGCAGCAGTCATTGCTACAAGATAGTCCCCGGAGTCGATTGCTAAGGTCTTAACAATCGACTTGAGGTCTTAACAACTGGCTTAACCCCTTAACGACCGCCCACCTCTTTTGACGGCGGCCGGGTTTGGGGTCGTTTCGTCTGCAGCGACGTTTTTTGACGTCGCTGCAGACATCGGGGTTTGCGGCGCCCTGGTGCCGCAGCTGCGCTGGGATCGGGGCTGAACTACCCAGCCCCGACCCCAGAGCATGTCCTGCAGGCATCGGGGAGGGGAGGAAACCTCCCAACCGATGCTTTAACCCTTTGATTGCGGGGCGGTGCGTTACGCAGCGCAATCAAAGGGACCCCCCCTGCTTTTGTCCGGGTAAATCGGAACACCGGTTGACCCGACAGAGCCCGGGGAACGGCTGCACATGTCAGCTCTGGGGACCTAGCGTGGCCCAGAGTTGTCCTGTGTATGAAGCCATGATTAGGACGCACTTGTGTGCTGTCCAATCACTGCCTGGGGTCAAAACTGACACAGATTAGCATGTATTAGCAATATATGAATATGGAAACATTACTAAAGTGTAAAAAAATTTTTAAAAAAATGTTAAACAGTTCTCCCTTCATGGGAGTAAATAAAAAAAGTAAAAAAAAAAACAAAAAAAGTTAAAAAAAAAAAAAATAAAAAAAAAATAAAATAATAAAATAAAAAATAAATATTTAATAAAAAATAATTGTACATAAATTTACACGCACAAAAAAACCTACACATATTTGGGATCCACACGACCGTAAAAAACTTTAGAAAAAATCAAAAAAAGTTATTAAGTGTGAAATGTTAATGGTAAAAAAAAAAATTAAAAAAAACAAAAAAGTTTTTGGAAAAAAAAAAAAAAAAAATACTGCGATTATTTATAAGTGTACTTAAACTATTCCTTTAAAAGTACAACTTGTCTTGAATAAAACGAGGCCTCATCCAACTGCGTCATTGAAAAAAAAAAAAAGTTACAACTGTTTAAATGCAAGGAGGCCAAAACTAAAAAAATGTTCTGGTCATTAACTACTTTTCAGGCGTTCGGTTAAGGGGGTTAACAACCCCTGGAGTCCGCGGAGTCGATTGCTAACTCTTATCAACTGACTTGAGCTGAGGGCCCTTTAAAAACCAGCTTAACGACTGTTAGCGACTTCACAACCAGTAAATTATGTGTCCCCCAGTGGAAGGTAAAACGGGTCCCCCAGTAAGTTATCGTCCCCCAGTAGGTGGGTTTTATACTTTATATATCTCCCAGTAGGTAGGTTTTTAGTTTATTTTGTCCCCCAGCAGGGATCTAGGCAGGTTATGGATCCCCCAGCAGGTACATGGGCAGGTTATGGTTCCCCCAGGAGGTATATAGGCAAGTTATGGATCCCCCAGTAGGTATATAGGCAGGTTTAGGTCCCAGCAGGTATGTAGCCAGGTTTAGGCCCCCAGCAGGTATATAGGCAGTTTAGGTCCCCGCAGGTATAATAGGCAGGTTTAGGTCCAGCAGGTATATAGCCAGGTTTAGGTCCACCAGCAGGTATATAGGTGGTTTAGGTCCCCCAGCAGGTATATAGATAGCTTATAGGCCCCACAGCACGTGTATATATAGGTAGCTTATAGCATAGTTGCCAACTTTTGAAAATGAAAAAGCAGGAGAATTTAGTGGGCGGCGCGCGTGGCGCGCCGCGGCAAAAGATTGCATGTACACGCCCATCTTGTTGGTATGCACGCCCTTCAAAAGCCACACCCAACTCCACCTAATTGATATACGGCTTTGGAAGAAAGCCAGGTAGATGCCCTATTAGCCCAGGTAGTAGCCCCCCCAATAACCAGGTAGTGCCCCTTTCAGGCCGGTAGATGCCCCCTTGTAGCCAAGTAGATGCCCCTCCTGTAGCGAGGTAGAGCCAAATTTGTAGCCAGGTAGATGCCCCCCTTTGTTAACCAGGTAGGTGCCCCCATTGTTAGCCAGGTGTATGTGCCCACCATTGTTAGCCAGGGTAGGCTGGCCCCATTGTCAGCCAGGTAGGTGCCCCCATATGTTTGCCAGGTAGGTGCCCCCATACGGTTTTGCAGGTAGTGCCCTCTCAGTTTGCCAGTAGAGTGCCCCCATCTGTTTGCAGGTAAATGCCCCATCTGTTTGCCAGGTAAATGCCCCCTCTGTTTGCCAGTAAATGCCCCCTCTGTTGCCAGGTAGATTCGGCCCATCTGTTTGCCAGGTAGTGCCCCCTCTGTTGCCAGGGAGTGCCCCCCACTGTTAGCCCGGTAGTGCACCCATCTGTTAGCAGGTAGTGCCCCCTATGTTGCCAGGTAGTGTCCCCTTCGTTGCCAGGTAGTGCCCCCTCTGTTGCCAGGTTTGTGCCCCCATCTGTTAGATAGGTAGTGCCACCTTTGTTGCCAGGTATCTAGTGCCCCCTCTGTTGCCAGGTAGTGCCCCAATCTGTTGGCCCAAGGGTAGTGCCCCTTTGTTGCCCAGGTAGATGTCCCCTCTGTTGACAGGTTAGTGCCCCCTCTGTTGCCAGGTAGTGCCCCCTCTGTTGCCTGTGGTTCAGTGCCACCTTTGTTACCAGGTAGTGCCCCCTCTGTTGCAGGTAGTGGCCCCCATCTGTTTTGCCAGGTAGTGCCACCTTTTGTTGCCAGGTAGGATGTCCCCTCTGTTGCCAGGTTTAGTGCCTCTGTGCAGGTAGTGCCCCCTTTGTTACCAGGTAGTGCCCCCTCTGTTTGCCAGTTTAGTGCCCCATCTGTTAGCCAGTAGTGCCCTTTGTTGCCAGGTAATGTCCCCTATGTTGCAAGGTAGTGCCCCCTCTGTTGCCAGGTAGTGCCCCTCATTTGCCAGGTAAGTTGCCACTCTCTGTTAGCCAGGTTGAGCCCCCCTAATGCCTAATAAAAATCAAATAATAAAATCCACGTACCTTTCCAGGGATCCTGCTCAGCGCTTGGCAAGCTCCAGACCGATCTCTTCAGCGGCGCTGGGGGAAGTCGAGGAGATGCCTGCGCGTCACTCATGCTGCCCGCGAGTCACCTTCCCCCTGCGCACAGTTCACCTGTTTGTACTGGGCGCACACACCGGAGCCCGGACATTCAGGGGGAGGAGGCAGGAGGGAGACGATAACCTCCTGCCTCCTCCACGCACACCAGTGAGACGCGGTGAGGCGTGAGGCGGCCGCTTCACCGCATGTAGGAGCGGTCCGCGGCGCAGAGTAGCCGCACCAGCGCTACTCTTGCGCCGCGGGGTAATTTAAAGGACCCCGCGCCTGCAGGCGGCGGGAGAATGCCACTCCCGTGCGGAGGCAGGGAGGGAACCCCAAATAGCGGGACCCCCCCCCGCCAAAAACGGGAGAGTTGGCATGTATGATGTAGGTAGCTTATAGGCCTCACAGCACATATGTAGGTAGCTTATAGGCCTCACAGCACATATGTAGGTAGCTTATAGGCCTCACAGCACATATGTATGTAGCTTATAGGATTCACAGCTCATATGTAGGTAGATTATAGCTCCTCCCTGCACGTATATAAGTTGATAATAAGCCCCCTCGCACATAATAATAGTAAGATAATAGCCCCCTCCTGCACATATAATCAAGTAGATAATACGCCCCTCCCTGCACATATAACAACGTAGATATAGCCCCCCTTCCCAAAATAAACAGTAGAATAATAGGCCCCCATCCCCTGCTCCATATAATAGTAGATAATATCCCCCTCCCAGAACATATAAAAGTAGATAATAGCCCCCACTCCTTGCACAATGTATAACAGTAGATAATAGCCCCCTCCTGCACTTAAAACAGTAGATAAATCGCACCCCTCCCTGCACATATAACAGAGATAATTAGCATCCCTCCTGCTCATATAACAGTAGATAATAGCCCCACCTCCCTGCACAATATATACAGTAGATAATAGCCCCTCCCTCACATATTACAGTAGATAATAGCCCCCCTCACTGCACATAGACGAGTAGATAATAGCCCCTCTTGCACATATTACCAGTTAGATAATAGCTCACTCCTTGCAATATACAGTAGATAATAGCCCACCTCCCTGCACATATGACTGTAGATAATAGCCCCCCTCCCTGCACATATGACAGTAGATAATTGACACTCCCATGCCACATTACAGTAGATATTAGCTCACCCTCTGCACATATAAAGTAGATAATAGCCCCCGTCCCTTGCAAATACAACAGTAGGATAATAGCCCCCCTCCATGTCCAAATATAACATTAGTTAATAGCCCCCCTCCCTGCAAATATAAACAGTAGATATAGCCCCTCCTGACATATAACAGTAGATAATAGCTTCCTCCCTGCACATATCAAACAGTAGATAATTGCCCCCTCCCTGCACATATAAAAGTTAGATAATAGCATCCCTCCCTGCACATATAACAGTAGATAATAGCATTCCATCTGCAATTATAAATAGTTGATAATAGCCCCCTCCATGCACAAATAACAGTAGATTAATTGCATCCTCCCTGCACTAATCAACAGTAGATAATAGCCCCTCCCCTGCACATATAACAGTAGATATTAGCATACCCTCTTCTGCACTTATAATAGTAGATAATAGCCCCCCCTCCCGTGCAAAATTAACAGTAGATACAATAGCATCCCTCCCTGCACATATAATAGTAATAATAGCCCCCTCATGCCACATAAACAGTAGATAATAGCATCCCTCTGCTACATATAACAGTAGATATACTGAGCCACTCCCTGCAAATATAACAAACAGTAGATAATAGCCCCTCCCACTGCACATATAACAACTGTTAGATAATAGCCCCCCCTCCCCTGCACATATATAACAGTGTTAATAGCCCCTCCCTGCCACATATAACAAAAGTAGATAATTGCTCCCTCCCTGCACATATAATAGTAGATAATAGCCCCCAACTCCCTGCACATACTAACAGTACGATAATGCATCCCTCCTGCACATATAACAGTAGTTAATAGCCCCCTCTCCCCATGCACATTTAACATTAGATATCAGCCCCCCTCACTGCACATATAACAATAGTAGATAAACAGCCCCCCTCCTGCAAATATAACAATAGATAATAGCCCCCCTCCCTGCACCTATAACAGTAGAATTAGCCCTCCTCCGCTGCACATATAACAATAGATAATTGCCCCCCTCCCGGCACATATCACAGTAGATAATAGCCCTCACTCCCTGCACATATAACAAGTAGATAACAGCCCCCCTCCCTGCACATATAAAACAATAGATAAACTGCCCCCTCTTCCCTGCACACCTGGCATATAACAAATAGACTAATAGCCCCCTCCCTGCACATAGAACAGTAGATAATAGCATCCTTCCCTGCACATATAACAGTAGATAATAGCCCCTCCCTGCCACTATATCAGTAGATAATAGCCCCCCTCCCTGACATATATATATAGATAACAGCCCCCCTCCCTGCACATATAACATTAGAATAACAGCCCCTCCTGCACATATAACAATAGACTTATAGCCCCCCCCTCCTGCAAATATACTGTAGATAATAGACCATCCTCCCTGCCACTATATAAACAATAGATAATAGCCCACCTCCCTGCACATATGACAGTAGATAATAGCGCCCCTCCTGCACATATAACAATAAGTCATAACAGGCCCCCTCCCTGACATATAACACTAGATAATAGCCCCCCCCTGCACAATATAACATAGATAATAGCCCCCCCTCCCCTGCCACATTTTAACAGTAGATCATTAGCATCCCTCCTGCACATATAACTGTAGATAATAGCCACTCCCTGCACATATTACAGTAGATAATAATAGCCCCCCTCCTGCAAATATAACAATAGATAACAGCCCCCCTCCCTGCATACATATAACAATAGATAACAGCCCCCCTCCCTGAACATATAACTATAGATAAAATAGCCCCCCTCCCTGCACATATAACAGTAGTTAATAGCCTCCTCCTGCTGCACATATACAATAGATAATAGCCCCCTCCCTGCACATATGACAGTAGAATATAGCCCCCCCTCCCTGACATATAACAATGATAACAGACCCCCCTCCCTGCACATATAACAGTAGATAACATGCCCCCCTCACTTGCACTTATAACAGTAGAAATAGCCACCATCCTGCACATATGACAGTAGGATAATAGCCCCCCCTCCCCCCTGCAATATGACAGTAGATAATAGCCCCCCTCCCTGCAAATATAACAGTAGATAATAGCTCCCCTCCCTGCACATATAACAGTAGATAATAGCCCCCTCCGCTGAAGATATAACAGTAGATAATAGCCCCCCTCCCTGCACATATATACAGTTTTAAGGGATAATAGCCCCCTCCCTGCACAGTATGACAGTAGATAATAGCATCCCCTCCCTGCACATATAAACAGTAGGATAATAGCAAATAAAAGCCCCCTCCTGACATATAAAGTAGATAATAGCATCCTCCTGAGCCATATAACAGTAAGATAATAGCATCCATCCCTGCACTATAATAGTAGATATAGCCCCCTCCCTGCACATATAACAGTAGATAATTGCATCCCTCCCTGCACATATAACAGTAGATAATAGCCGCCGTCCCTGCACAATATAAACAGTAGATAATAGCATCCTCTCTCTTGCACATATAATAGTAGATAATAGCCACCCTCCCTGCACATTATAACAGTACGTAATAGATCCCTACCTGCACTATAATAGTAAATAAAAGCCCCCTCCTGCACATATAACAAGTAGATAATAGCCATCCCCCCTGACATATAAACAGTAGTTAATAGCCCTCCCTGCACATTATAACAACAGTAGATAATAGCCCTCCCTGCACATATAACAAAAGTAGATTAATAGCCCCCCCTCCTGGCACATATAACAGTATTAATAGCCCCTCCCTGCACATATAACAACAGTAGATAATAGCTCCCCTCCCTGCAAATTTAACATTAGATAATTGCCCCCCTCCCTGAACATATAACAGTAGATATTACCTTCCCTCCCTGCACATTATAACAGTAGATATATAATAGCCACCTCCCTACAGCACATATAACAGTAGATAATAGCCCCCCTCCCTGCACATATAACAATAGATAACAGCCCCCCTCCCTGCAAGTATAACAATTAGATAACAGACCCCCTCCCCTGCACTTATAACAATAGATAATAGCCCCCCCTCCCTGCACATATAACAGTAGATAATAGCCCTCCTCCCTGCTTTTATAACAATAGTTAATAGCACCCCCTCCTGCCACATATGACAGTAGATAAATACCCCCCCTCCACTGAACATATAACAATAGATAATATGCACCCCTCCCGGCACATATAACAATAGATACAGCCCCCCTCCCAGCAAATTTAAATTAGTAATTAGCCACCATCCCTGCACATATAACAGGAGATAATAGCATCCCTCCCGGCACCTATAACAGTAGATATAGCCCCCTCCCTGCACATATAACAAGTTGATAATAGCCACCCCCCCTCACTGCACATATAACAATTAGATAACACAGCCCCCTCCCTGCACATTTAACAATAGGATAACAGGCCCCTCCCTGCAATTATAAACAATAGATAATTAGCCCTCCCTCCTGCAAATATATCAGTAGATAATAGCCCTCCTCCCTGCCCATATAACAAATTGGATAATAGCCCCCTCCATGCACATATGACAGTAGATAATAGCCCTCCATTGCACACATATTACAATAGATAAACAGCCACCCACTCCACCCTCCCTGCACATATAACAATAGATAACAGCCCCCCTTCCCTGCAACATATATAACAATTAGAAATAGCCCACCCTCCTGCACATATAACAGGCGATAATTGCATACTTGACCTGCAATATAACAGTAGATAATAGCCCCCCCTCCCTGAAATATAACAGTAGCATAATTGCCCCCTACCTGCACATTTAAACAATAGTTAACAGCCCCCCTCCCCTGAACATATAACATTAGTTAACAGCCACCCTCCCTGCACATATAACAATAGATAATAGCCCACCCTCCCTGCACATATAACAGTAGATAATAGGCCCCCTCCCTGCACATATACAAGAGATAATAGACCCCCCTCCCTGCACATATGGACAGTGTTAATAGCCCCCCTCCCTGCAAATTATAAAAATAGATAACAGCCCCCCTCTGCTCATAAACCAATAGATAACAGCCCCCCTCCCTGCACATATAACATTAGAATATAGCCCCCCCTCCTGCACATATTAACAGTAGATAATAGCCCCCCTCCTCTGCAATATAACAATAGGATAATAGGGCCCCCCTCCCTGCACATAATAACAATAGATAATTGTCCCCCCTCCCTGCACATATGACAGTAGATAATAGCATCCTCCCTTGCACATATAACAGTAGATAATAGCCCCTCCCTGCACATATAACAAGAGATAAATAGCCCCCTACCCTGCACATTAGTATACAGTTAGATAATAGCCCCCTCCCCTGCACCATATGACAGTAGATAATAGCCCCCTCCTGCCACATTAACAATAGATAATATGCCCCCCCTCCCATGCAAATAATTACAATAGACTTACAAGCCCCCTCCATGCACATATAAACAGTGCCTAATAGCCCCCCTCCCTGCACATATACAGTTAGATAAATAGCCCCCCCTACCCTGTCACATATAACAGTAGGTATAATAGCACAGTCTCCCTGCACATATAACAATAGATAATAGCCCCCCTCCTGCACATATTACAATAAGATAATAGGCACTCCTGCACATATAACAATAGATAACTGGCCCCCAGCTTGAATAGCGCTAATTAAAAGTAATACCTGACAGCAATTACCTGACCCTCGCGCCTTGCCGCTGTCGCACTGTCGCTGCTCACGGTCTTTTCTTCAGCGGCGTGACGTCACCAGGGCCGGTGCGCGGGCCAGCGTGATGATGAGCTCGCCTGCCTGGGCGTGCACTCCAGGCGCACACAGAGCCGCATCCTGACTGCGGCCACAGATTACTCCGCGGAGCTCTCTGCTCCGCTGAAGCATTCTATCTGTATGTGCGTCCGGCGGAGCAACACACAGATTAGGTCCCGCCACCGCTGCCGTCGCCAAGGGTTTATGCGATAGGCTTAGCGGACTAGTAGCGGCTTAGGACCATATGATCGGCTGGGGCGGCGGCGGTGCGGCGGCGCGGGGGGACTACTACAAGAGCACCAATCCCCTCCACACAATCACACACACATTGATAGTACATGAAATTATAAGACTTCTTATTAACAATCCAGAGTATTTACCTACTTATTACAAGGGCACAGGTTTTACTTTCACCTTACTAGTCAGGAGATCCTACAGGAAACTGTGGAAACCATACAACTTTGCAGGAGGAAACATGACTGATAAGCTGCTTGTACAGGGTGATCTGAGTCTCTCACTACATACAATGAGGTAACAGCACACTGATGATGATAGGGTGGACTGAGGTTAACCTGTTGCTTCAGAGTTGGCTGATTATGCTGATGTTTGTGTGAAGGATTACTTAAAATTAAATTTTTTTTTTTTTTTCAACAAAAAATATAAATTTCTTATTCGGGAAAAAAAAAAACCCCCCCTGAAAATAAAAACCTATGCACCCTTGGAGCAAAAATTATATAAGACACTATTTATTTTTGGGGAAAAACAGTGTATGTATTTTTGGTTCTCGGGAAATCAAACCGGGAAGGGCAAAATATTATTTCCTGAAATACAGTTCGGGCTCTACAACATGAAATAGGTCCCTGAATAATGGACAGCACCATTCCGGATACAAATAAAGGCTTTTTCAATGGGAGTTTTGAAATGATTGACTGGTAGCAGCGGTCACGTGCCAGTATGGCTTGTCATTGCTTCTGGCAAGTAAACAAAGATTGGCAAAGGCCCTTTGGGAGCTTGGCACAAACACAGGGGGGGATTAAACAAGTGTCATATTTTTTTGTTAGAACATTTTTTGCTGCCAGTTTAATTTCTGTAACATTTGGACAATCTCTTTAAATATCTGCAAACTTACTAGTAATACACAGTCTCTTACATATAATGTAATCAAATATAATAGCTCACTGTAGATGGGAGGAGGGGAAGGATCAATTTTTTTTTTTTTACATTTTACAGTATCAGTACTGTTTATTTGCCTACCAGAGTAACAGTGCCAATGGTTATTCAAAGGCACTATCCTAGTCTGGTTGGAAAGCAGGCAACCCCAGAAAGGCCTGTACGTTAAAAAGTTAGGGACTGTTTAAATGGGGGGTAAGAAATTTGGGCGGGTTCACACTGCGTTATTCTCTATGTTTCAGGCACCCATAGGGTTTTGGGGGCCCATTTTGTCGTGTTATCTTGGGTTCCTTTTTTTCCTGTTTCCCTTGTTGATGCATGCAACAAGCAAATAATGATTTAAACCCAAAGGGGTACTGCTAATCCAACCATACAGCTACTGTTAGAAAAAAATAACCATATCATTAAGAATTATGATATTTGATGAATATACCAGCTTAAAACTATATATCATAATTTGTACATTCATAACATACTTTTTGCACTTGTGTTGGTTAATTTTTCAGCTATTTGTAGTTGGAGTTCTTTTTCCCCAGCTCATTATTGTATTTGGTGTTTGTGATATTACTTTCAATTGTATTTTTTTTTTTTATGTTCAATGATTGGGTTTGGGAAATATTTTATCAAAGGGGGGCAATCTGAAACAAAGATTTACTCTGAACGTTTGCATAGGGTTTAAAAACAGATTACTTTTTTTAGTATTCAAATTAAAGACATAACATGCTAAAGGGAAGAAAACGTAAATGTTCTCGCCTCCGGGGCAATAGACTCCGGGGGCCCCAAAGGGAAAATGCCCAGTATGCCCAATGGATAAGACAGACTTGGTGAAAAACTTGAGCTTCTTCCCTCTTCCCCCTGTATGGCTTTTCACAGCTGTTTACCACAACAGTTTCTCTACTTGGTGTAATAGCTGCGGTGTAGCATGTCACTAAAAATTATCTCTAATTAAAGGGGTTGTCTAATGGAATACAGTTGATATAAAATGGGGTCAGATCAGTAAAAAGGGGGAAAAAAAAAGTTTTCTTCCCCCCCCATCCCCCCATTTTTCCAATCTGGGGCTCCCCGGGATCTGCTCCTCTCAGTTCTGGGTTCTCGTCCTGTAACAGAGTACAAGCTCATGCTCCAATCACTTACAATGAAGCATGAGCCTTTCCTGTGTGTCAGAATGAAAACTTGGAGTTGGAGTGGATTCGAGGGTGCTTCAGAGTGGCAAAGGTGGAGTACCTGGAGGAAAGCATTTTTTTCTTTGGCATCACAAGCGTTTTTAATTACTTTTTATTCTGTTTTATGTTTAAGGCTGGATGAACAAAAAAATAATTCAAATCTGGCATTGATTTTTTACATATTTGTTTTTACAGCATTACCATATGGATTAAATAACATGATGATTTTATAAACTGAAACACTGCAGACGTAGCAATATCTATTATGTGACTGTTTTTATATTTTTACTTATTTTTTTGACTAAATAAAGTGTTTTTTATTTAATTAAATACTCAAAAATCTTCTTTCCTTTTTTTGTCCCCCTACAAGACCGAACTATGTGATTGCTTTTATAATAGATAGCAATACAAAAGTAGTGCTTTTATTTTAGGTTAGACATCACCAAATTGGACTGATTGGCAGACCTTAGGCTTTTGTACATAACAACCATCAATACCCTGTAATCCCGTTGCAGGTACCCAGGGGTTTGAGGAAGGAGTATAACCCCCGTCAATCCCTAATATTTCAGCTTTTTAACTGGGGAAAATTAGTGCCCAAAACCACAAGTAACCCCACTTACACAAATAAAGACCATTTTGGTCAGATACCCGTTAGGTCGCCTCAAATACGAAATACATATGATCCAAACAAAGCAAAAATAACCCGAATACTGTGATTTACAGGAATTTGCTCTTTAACTTTTTTCTTCACCGCCCGACCGGGGCCCGTCTCTCCCCCGCAAATTCCCACAAACCCTTTTTAAATTCTAAAATTTTTGAGCCGGACTAAAAAGGGATTTTTTTGCCTAGGGAAAAAGGCACATTGGGTCCTCAAAGGAAAATTCCCATTCATGCCTCCCCTCCCCCTTTCCGTTGGGGTGATGGAAATGGGTAGTCCTCTCATTAAGTAGTTATGAAAGTTGGCCTAAAATTAGAAAACCCCCCTCCCTCCCACCAAAAAATATCCAAATTTCGGTACCCTGTGCTTCATAGTTACCACGCGATTTTTTCTGTCGGTTTTAAAAAACACGGAATTTTCAAAACTTGTTATTCCGCGGATTTGAGTATTGCCCTTTGATTCCCCCAAAGGGCCCTGGGGAATCCGAAAAACCCAAATGCGGGGGTTTTTTCGCAAAGCCGTGACAAAAAACCGGGGTCCCCAATGCCCAAAAACCGTTGGTTTTGGACGGGGATTTTGACATAGTAATTTTACTGTGTAGATCAGCCAAAAACCCAAAGAGTACACTTGTACAGGGTTTGGGGGAAAGGTTGGGGCAGATGGGACGTCCTGTAAAAAAACCCACAGAGGAAGCGAGCTAACCCAGTAAAGGGGTGAAAAAAATGGGCAGCATGTTGTGAGCCATTACAATTTGCAATTCTCAGGTGTTTACTTTGAGCTATGAATTCTGGAAGATTTTTGGGTGTGTAGGGGAAAGATTACTCAAACAGTTTGCTTTTTGGCCCTAGCTTTTCATCAATATTGGTGAAGGTTTCTATGTGATACATTTTTTTTATTGGAGTGGTTTTTTATTTTAACCCGTTATGTCGGATGATGATGATTTTTTTTCTTTCTTTTTATTTGCCAGAGTGGTGTATGATGTCACAGGCCAGATGATTGATTCATTAATTGTTTGATGAGGGATAATAGAGGTTCCTTCGGGCATCCAGGTGGTGGAGACCCTATGGCAATTTTTCTTCCTATAATTTGACCTAGGTTCACATATAGAAAACAAACTCCCAATTCAAGAACAGGAGACAGCAACAACATGACACTTATGAGTCTATGAGAACAGTAGGCCGTCTGACATTATATTGAAAATGAGTAGACTAAACTCTGGAATTTCTCAATTTCTGCAGTTTCTAGAATATAAATTATGTACTCCGAAAAATTTGCAACTTTCATGTGCTATTCAGTTTCAATGTTCTCCCATCAGCCTAAAGTACAGTTTAATTCTCTGTTTGATAATAGGACAGTTCTAACCAGCGTTACATTCAAGACTAATAATACTTTTTTCTTTCTTACCACTGTTTTAAAATAAACAATATTTATTCCACTAAACAGTGTTAATAAAGGGGTGTATTTTTGGCCAGATTTTTTCTAGTTAAATGATCAACAAAAAAGACTTATAAAGAAGGTGATTCGAAGTGAATTATTGTCTTGTTTTCAGTGTAAAATGCGACTGAATATATGAAAGTCTTTTTTGTGTGACTATAAATGGCGTCCAAACCTCGACCGCCCGTTGTGGTTTGCGCTTTAGGAATTTTGGCACATTAAAAATGCGCAAAAATATTAACGCAAAGGGGCTGGAAAAAAAGAAATCTTAAGATAGAAAGTCGTAAATAGAACTATGGATGATCCTGTTTGGGGATCAGGGGTCCAGAAAGATGTTTTGTGCTGGCTCTTGTTGTATGTAGAACAAAGGGTGAGAGCAGAAAAAATTAATTTCAAATTTAATGTAGTAGAAATTAAAAATGAAAAAAATCTGAACAACAAAATCAGTGGGTTATTTAATGTAAAATTAGTTTTAGATTCTATTAATTTTAAATACATGTTATAGGATATATTTTTTATATTTTTGGGATAGTGTATACTTTTAGATTAATTTTATGTGATAACAGTTGTTAGTACCTTTAATTAATTTAACTTTATATAGTTTGATAATTATTATAGATTGCTTTTTATTATTGTACTGGTATAAGTTGAGAAATAATGGATATTTTTTTGCCCTGACAGCAAATGTAGCTCCACTTCAACTACTCTGGCAGACCACATTGGAATAGGTCTGCCTGTTCGAGCAGTAATGCGCCTAGTTTTGCCAACCTACATTCATATATGTGTCTAATATAGCGAGTGTGGTGCGACATGCCCCCAGAATGCCCTCTCATGTTAGATGCATTAAAAAGTTTTGAATCTTGCAAAAAAATGCGTATGGCCTCATTTTACATTGCAGCCTGCTTAATTTTGCCGCATTTTACGCCAGAAACGGGTAAAAAACCCTTTCATACATGTCTCTCATAATGTAGGCAATGTAAGGGGGAGACTTTGGTTAGCTTTAGGCAAAGATAAATAATGATTATTACCAAATATATTGCTATTTTGATTTTGTCCCTCTATGCATTGTTATAAGCAGATTATATCTGCTTCTTTTGCACACAAGTTTCCCTAGTTACCGGCCATCTGTCACTGCTCTTAGAATTTCAGGAAAACTTCGATTCTGCACGAAGCCGAAGTTTAGTGTTATTCGCGGGAAACGAAGTGTGTTTTGTATTGCTTAAAAATGCCGCAAGCACATGGCGTGGACATGGGAAGAGAACTCTGGGAGGTAAGATAAGGAAGCCTAAATGGGACTCATGTGCAGACATCAAGCCAGAGACCGGCGGGCTTCTGTGACGTCACAGCACTATAAGTACGGACGGCATGCTCGCTCCTCACACTGCTCTCGTTGTGCCCTGACATAAGCGTCCGTCTGCTGCCGCAGAGATCTCACACAAAGGAAATTGTTTTTAACAGCGATTTGGTGGGGGCGAGGGGGGGGGGGGGGGGTCACGGCTTTTATCGGGAATGATCCTCTTCGGTTATCATTTGATCTGTTTGTGGGGTATTGTAATCAGTCACAGGGTGGTTCTAATTCTTCCCCATATCATTTTAATTCCATCTGGGTCATTTCTGGAGAGCATTCATTGTTTCTTAGTTTCATAGTTGTAGGCTAAAAAAAGACAAGTCGTCCATCTAGTTCTAGCTCTGTTGTGGCTTAAGGTGTTGATCCAGAGGAAGGCAAAAACCCCCAATGAGGTAGAAGCCAAATTTGTCCTCATTTTAGGAAAAATTCTTCCTGACTCCTATTGGCAATCAGAAATATCCCTGGATCAATGACCCCTTTCCTGAATACTAGTCACTATAACTGTTATATTATACGACTCCAGAAATGCATCCAACCCTTTCTTGAACTCGGTTTATTGTATTCCACCATGACAAGTCCCTTCTGGCAAGAAGAATTCCATTAGTCTCACGCTCTTAGAGTTAAATGAATCCATTTCTATGTTTATGTAGAAACTTTTGTTCCTCACGACGTACGAGGATTCCCCATTGTTCTAGATCGCAGCCAATGTGTATAAATATATCTTGGGGAGAGATCTTATATTGACACCTTTGATGTATTTAAACTTATTTATTATGTCCCCCCGGATGCCATTCTTTGTCATCTAAACTATAATAACCTAATCTTGCAATCTTTCTGTGTACTGTTGTCACCCAGTCCTTTTATTATTTTTGTTGCCAGCCTTTGTACCTCGTTCAAGCTCTACTATGTCTTTCCTGTGCAAGGGTGCCAAATCTGTACATAATATTCCATGTGTGGTCTAACCAGTGACTTGTATGAATGGATGAATATGTTATCATCATGTGCTTTCTATGCCCCTTTTAATGCACCCCATGATCCTATTTGCTTTGGATGCTGCTGCCAATGACACTGGCTGCCTACATTTAAGTTTACTTGTCCACCAGGATTCCACAAAGTTCCTTCTCCATGTCCACTTTAACCAAGTGTTTTTCCAATTTAAACATGTTAATCATGTACTGGTTTTCTCTTTACCCATGTGCATAACCTTGCATTTATCAGTTGTTAAACCTCATCTGCCATTTCCCTGTCCAGGCCTCCAACTTATCAGATCTTTGTAATAACATATTATCCTCTATTGTGTGATTACTTTACAGAGCTTAGTATCGCCTGCAAAGTCGATATTCTACTGTGTATTACCTGTGTAAGATCATTATTGTAAATGTTAAAGAGGATAGGGCCACCATACTGAACACCTTGTGGTACCCCAACTTGTAACCAGCGATTCCAGGCTGTGTATGTTCCGTTTTAATTATACCCCTTATAGTTTTCTATCAGTGAGCCGTTACTTACCCACTTGCACAAATTTTCCCCCCTGTCAAGCATTCTCATTTTATTTACAAATTTTATGTGGGCATCGGATCAAATGCTTTAGATAATTAGATATTATGACATCCAGTGCCTCACCCCGATCCAGTTTTGACACTGACTTCCTATAGAAGCTGATGAGATTAGTCTGACAGGCTGCCGATCCTTATGAACCCCTTGCATGGAAACCGGCGTTATTACATTTATTTTTTCAGTGTGATTTAAATCCTGGTAGCTCTCTGAGAAAAGAAAACCTTCAAACATTTTACCTCAAACAGAGGTTAAGCTTAATGGCCTATAGTTGCTGGATCTCTTTTTGACCCTTTTTGAATATGGACCACATTTGCTATGCGCCAATAATCCTTTGGGACATACCCCAGTTTATTTGAAACCCATGAATATTAAGGAATAGGGCCTATCTATGACATCACTTAACTCTACTTAGGACACGTGGGTGTATGCCATCTGGACTGGGGATTTGTCTATTTTAATCTTCCATTGACTATCCAAGGGTTAATTGAGCCTGTTAGTAGTTTTACATGAGTAAATTTTTCCTGGTCATTTGTGGAGCATATTTTATACCAGGGGTTAATTAAGCGTGTTTGTGCTTTTATATTCAGTAAAATACACGTTTTTTTTCTATACCACAAACGAGTAAATTTTTCCAGGTCATTTCTGGAGCGCAATTTATATCCAAGGGTTAATTGAGTGTGTTTGTGCTTTTATATTCAGTAAAATACACAGTTGTTTTTAAAAGACCATAATACAAGTACATTTTTCCTGGTCATTTCTGGAGCGCAATTTATATTTAAGTGTTAATTGAGCGTGTTTGTGCTTTTATATTCAGTAAAATACACTTTTTTTTCTATACCACACACGAGTACATTTTTCCTGGTCATTTCTGGAGTGCAATTTATATTCAAGGGTCAATTAAGCATGTTTGTACTTTTATATTCAGTAAAATACACAGTGTTTTTAAACGCCACATACGAGTAAATTTTTCGTGGTCATTTCTGGAGCGCAATTTATAATCAAGGGTTATTAAGCGTGTTTGTGCTTTCATATTGAGTAAATATACAAAACAGTGTTTTTCTATACCACATCGAGTAATTTTTTCCTGGTCATTTCTGGAGCGCAATTTATAATCAAGGGTTATTAAGCATTTGTTTTGTGCTTTTCATATTCAGTAAAATTACATGGTGTTTTTTAAACGCCCCCCCCCCCCCCACATACAGACGGAATTTTTTCCTGTGTGGATTTCTGGAGTGCTATTTATATTCAGGGTTAATTAAGCTTGTTTTTGCTTTCATATTGTGTAAAATACGCAGTGTTTTTCTATACCACATACGAGTAAATTTTTTCCTGGTTCATTTCTGGAGCGCAATTTATATCCAAGGAATTACCAAAGCCTTGTTTGGGGGTTCATTTGGCAGTCAAATAAAGGGTGTGTATTATACATATACAGATATATTCATTAAAACTGAATCTGTAAATTTTGAACAAACAGTATGTCAGACAGAGAGGTGGCAGGCTCCTTACACATGCGACGAGTGACAGTGGCACACACATTCCTGGAGCAGGGCACAGGTTTGCAGCACGTAAGAAAATGTCTCAGCTGGGGTGTCTCGGTAGAGGGCCAGAACTGACCGGTGTCATCTAGTGGCCGTGTGTTGACCACCAAACCAAGGGTTCTTGATTGGTGACTAGGTTCATCAACCTCATCCCAGATGACATACCCCAGCCTCGAGTCAGTGGGTTCGTCAGACACAATCCTTAGTTTGCATGGCCCGGGAACCGCTCAGCGGCTCTCACCTGTTCACTACCTGCCTCTGATCCTGTTGGGTCCCACAGCAGGAACTAGTTGTGGTCTAGCTCAGAGCCACTATACGTGGACAATGAAACAATTTGGTGGACAGTCTGAAGCACTTGGCAGCGAAGAAGTGGGGCCAACATCCCCTGCTTCTTGCAGTAGCTGGCAAGTAGGGATGTGGATGAGTGGCATGGAGAGGTCATGTTGTGAGGTGTCAGCATCTGCTTACCAAGACCATTGTGGAGGACTGCAGTGAAGATCCAACAAATAATTGATGTAAGTAAGGCCAATCACACTTGGGTGCCGGGTGAAGCAAGGGACTTCATCCATCGTCAGGTAGAAGAGGGCATACAGCCATTGCTTCAGGAGCGGCGGCAGCCAGGCAAGTCGGTTGGTGGACCATGAGTCAGCAGGGTAGCAGCAGTGCGATGTTGGGAGCCAAACAGCCATGGGGCAGACGACCCTCTTCACAGGTCCAAGAAAGTAGCGTCACAGGGGCTCACCGAGGCAGCGGTGGTAGTAGTCAAAACCACCTACTTGGCGGTGTGGCAGTATTTTGCTAAGACACCGGAGGAGCCGAATATGGGTATATGGTAGAATCTGTGGGCAGAAAGTGAAGCGTGGCCGGGGAGCAAAGTTGGCACCTGGCCCTGCGTCAAAAAAATGAGGAAAACCACCCGGGGGCCCCGGGAGAAACGTGGCCAGAGTAGTGGTCCATCCTGCCGCCTAGCAACAGCAGAGCAGCGCCCCAGTGACCGCTTTGCCTTTGGGCAACCATTTAAAAGGTTCCCCACCTGAAGAAGGGAGCGTTTGTTTTTCCCATCATCTCCCGGCCCCAGATGCCCCGTCCCGCTACTCTGGCCCAGCGGGTGTTCAACGAGGCGATTGCAAAGGACAACGAGCGCCAACCATCTAAGGTGCAAAGCTGCCGTGCACCTGCCAAGTTGTTTACTTCAGTCCCCCCTTTTCCCAAGTGGGGACTCTGCATCTTTTCGAAACAAATGTTGTGCCGGCCGAGGGGGAGATCCCAAGCATAATTTATTTGAAAAAGGGTAGTATCCCTTCAAAAATTGTAGAACAATAGGTGGGCCAGTCCATGCCCGATCGGTTTCTTCCAAGGTCCCATGGCAGGCGGAGTGTGGAGCTGTCATACAGCGGGGCCATACATGTCCTTTTAGGCCCCACTGGATGAAGTGTTCCCTGCCCCCCCACAAAACAACTTGGACGGAGTTTGCCGTTTCTCCTCCACGTTGTCAAATGTTTCCTGCGCCAATGTCGCTCTTCCTCCTCCACCACCACCATTCATCCTCCCAAGGCTGCTCCATATCCACTGTGAGGGCACAGCGGTTGTCACGCAGTTCTACGCTGGCTTGCCCGGGCAAAAAGTCAACAGGGGGGAACTGCTCCCCGTAAACGCAAAAAAGCGTGTTGGGCTTTCTCCGTGCCAAAATGCAAAAAACAGGGAACCTGGTGACGGAATTGGGAGGAAAATGGTGTCCGCCTGCACCGGGGGGATGTTTTCCCTGGCCCCTGCATGGCGCATGGGGTTTTAATTGGTTGTGAAAAGGTTCCTTTAAGTTTCCACCGTCTTTTAAGACATTTTTAAAAATGGCAAGGAAACTGTCATGCACTTCATCCATTCCTATAACCAGGCACGCCCCCTCGGGTTGCAGCGGCAGAAAGGCCTCCCCCAACACACCTGTATGCGATTTCCACCCGTTGGAATTCGCCTGCACATGTTAGACCGACTGTATGGACAGAAAAAGGGCCTTAAATGATTTTTTGATGATCCAGGGGACGGGTACTCCCCTGTGTAACTTTGAGTCACATGGCGCTCTGCTGACACCTCCCATTTGCTGAGGCCGTTTGAGGGGGGCCTTTTATTTGTCATCCCCAGGTTTACGGGATGAATAAATAATGTCTTCCATTTCTCCATGCCGGGAAAAAGATGCGAAAAATTTTTTCTGGGCAGGAGACTGGAGACGTGGCGATACACTCACGACCCCTTTGAGTCTGGGGGATGAAGGGGAGGAGGACTTGGAGCAAAGCTTTGTCTGGTGAAAATGAGTGGTTTTTACCCAGGTGACGGGGAATGAGGAGGGGGGGCAGCGGGAGGAGGTGGATGGAGATGAGGAAGTGAGGCAGAGACCCCAAGCACTGTGGCGTATACAGGGAGTGGGGCAGGGACCCTCAGAGTCATTGTGCCATGGCCCTAGCACTGATTTGCCCTGTGGGTACAGCCGAATATCCCCCCCCGGAGAGGGATGCTTCGGCTCTTACCCTTTTGGACCCTCGCTCCCCGGTCCAAAATGGGAGTTTTTTTCCAGCTGCTAAGAGGAGGAAAAAATCAAATACTATAAAGAAATCCCCCCGTAGTCATTGGCTGCTCCCTATGTGCAGCGTTGTCCCCTTACAGGTCTAAAAGGGGGGGGTTCCTCAGCGCTCCGTACCACTGCCAGGGCTGCTGTGGCTCCCCCTGTTTGTGCCCCCCTCCACATCGTCATTGTCCACTCTATGACCTATGCTGCTGCTGTGTTTTTTTGACCCCCAATTTGGCATTGTCCCTTTGGGGTTTCTCTCCTGTTTGTCCCCCTCCACACTCTGCATTGTGCCACTCTCTGCCCTCATACTGCTGCTGCTCGCCGTGACCTCCACACTCTGTATTGTGCCCTCGGGGGCCTACTCATGCTGCTTGCAAGTACCCGTCCGCTGGAACACCCTGTGGTTTCCTAATGCTTTTTCCCAAACCCTCCCACTCATGAAGTTGTCCCCTTTTTGGGTTTTCCCCTTCTTTTCATGTCAAAAAAAGGGGGAAGGGATCGGGATTGTCTACCCAAAAGCAGGAGTGGAACAGAACACGAAGAATGCAAATACCCCATTTATGGTATCTCTGTTTGATAACTCCTGTTTGTTTTTGGCTTTACAATCTGATGGAGTTTTGGGATGATTGAAAGCGGAACTGACGGATGAAAGGAAGGGCAACATGATCAGGACGTCAATGCAAATTAATGCGAACCCCTCCACCTTCGGTTGGCCCCTCATGTATGCGTTTAACAGAACAGGTTCTGTATTTCTGTGATGGTTTAAAGCCTGGGGTCATAGGACCCCTGCGGGACGCCCCTTTCTGTGCTGAGCCTGTGCCGGCTCCAGTAACCTACTTCTGTGTTCCTTTCGCTATGTAGGATCTTAGCCCTCGTTGTTTTTTTCAGTGGGGGCTGCCCTGACTTTTCAGGTGCATTCCGGCTTCAGTTTTTTTGGTTAGTTTTGCCCCCGTAAGTGCCCCGGGAAATTTTTCGTGAAGCGTTCTAAGAGCGCGGCGTATGTGCGTGTCATACTAAAACACGCAATGTATGAAGGAAAAAAACCCAAACTCCCCCTGCATATTTGGATGGGACAATGTTTACACACTCCCTAGTTGAATGTTGCACTCCATTCCCTTTAAACACTTTTAAGGGGCCCAAAAAAATAGAGGCATTCTGGGGCGTGTCACACCACATTTTTAGAAGTAGACCCAAATTTTTTATTTTTTTGCCAAACCTAGGTTTAAAAATGATCTGCTGAGCCAACTTGTCGATTGGCATAGACTGTCCTGTATTATGAAATGCGAAGAACAGATTCATCTTTTGATGATTCTACACTGCCTTAAAGCATTTAGAACTGGCCCGTCAGGTAGGATTAAAGTCTCCCCTTTGTGGTTATGGTGATTCTTAATCAGGAAGACGGGTGAATAATTTGTCCCAAACGCCTCAAACCCAAAAGTTTGCGTTTCCCTTTTTCCCTATGTGGGGGACCCGGGGGGATAAAAATTTCTGGGGGGGTTGGTGATATAGAGAGGGCGAATTATTCTAACGAAGTGGAATTCTTTAGAATTTCAGGAAAACTTCGGGTCTGAACGAACGAAAGTTTGGGGGATTGGGTGAAAGAAGGGGGCTGTTCATTTTATAAAATGGTGCAGCACATGGCTTACATGGGCAAAGAACTCTGGGAGGAAGAAGGGATAGCCGCATGACATGTGCAGAGATGAGCCAATCAGAGACCCCGGGGGGATTTGTGACTCACCCCCATAATAAAGACCCCGCGACGCGGGGAGTACCACTCCTCTCCTGTATGATCAGGAAGGTGCTGCTGGGCTGATGTGATAGCTCTTACTGAAGAATTGATTTTTATAAAGCGATTTTTGGGGGGGGGGTCTAGTTATCTCGAGACGCTTCTCTTAAGTTCTAGTTCTGATTTTTTGGGGTATTGGATCTGAAGTCCCGTGTGCGTCATGGAGTGCATATAATTTTAATGCTAATTTCTCACGCACATTGAATATCCCAAGGGGGGGTTTTAAGCCATTCCCGTTGTTTCATTTTAAAAAAAAACACTTTTTACAATACCAAACCCAACCTTCAATTTT